>PVKA01000613.1:0-73642 GCA_004027165.1 Ctenomys sociabilis | reverse complement strand
CTAAAACTACCTATTCTTATCTGTTTTGAATCTTCAAATTTAACACAAACATAAATATAAAGCTTAGAAGCATCTGAGTGACAACATATTGCATATGATATGAGATATAGAGAAACAGGACAACGTGAGAAAATATACTGATGTACATAAGGTCAGTGGGAGATTTTAGGGGGAAAAAGGATAATATAGAAAACACGAGAAAGCAGTTAATCCAAATTCTCTGAGATGCACAATGGCTGCGCACACTGCTCTGTGTTTTGTGTCTCTTGTTGGTGCAGGGATGATATTGGGCAATTATAGTCCAAGATCATTTGTAGTTCTGCAAGAAATATGTGATATCATGTTGTGATTAAAGACAATGAATGACAGTGAGTCACAGTGGCTACATGGTTCAATCCAAGGCCAGTTCTGTCCTTGGGGAAATTTCCATTTTACATGGTTCATGTTCACAGTTGGAATTGGTGAATTACTGATTCTTGAGTAGAAGGGAATCTTAGTGAATCAAGTCCTAACTCTCTGCCCTTGACTAAGCAAGTGTTACCGCCTGCCTAACTGCCTCATATAGCAGTGATGCCCAGCACCGTGGGAACACTGCAAACAGACAGGAAACAGAGGAAAGCTCAGAAGGGAGGAGCCAGTGCTCAAATCCCATGCCTTGTGCATGTAGGAAGGGCCAGAAGCCAGTTCTGATTCAGAGCCTGCTAAATGGATCTCTGTGCTAGACCTTTGACATGTGGGCCCTGATCTCTGCAAGAACTGAGTTTGATGTAATTCCTTTGGCTGCCAGATGAGCAAGGTATCACTCACAAATGACTTCACTCTTGCATGTTCCCACCACTGATAATTAAGAGACATCGCTGCACCCAGTGTGTGGCCCAGAAGCTGTGCACTACCACGCTGCCACATGTCCATGCTGTCCCTGGCCCTTGGCCATTGAGTTTCTTGCTCCAGTCTTCATCAGAGTGGAAGAAGAGCACAGCACAAGTAAGGGAGGATAAGGAAATGAAACTCCAGATCTGGCTGCGTGTGAAAAGGACTCTGTGAATTTTAGCTCATTTTCCTCCCCTGTAAGTTGGGGTTACAGGGGCTGTGCAGGAGAAAGAAGCATCATGACTGTGAACCAGGAAAGCCAAGCAGCACATCACCCACAACCTTCTGGACACACAGTACTCCAGGCCAGCTCAGCTTCCTAGTGACTTAAAAATGTCCAGTCTCACTCGCTGTTATGTTTTCCTTATTCATTAGAAGTGATACATGTGTGGATGCATGAAGCCTTCCTGTTCCCATGGGTTAGAGGATGTATGTCCTAAGGAAGCTGCTAGTTTACCATGTGAAAAAGGAAGAGAAGCATTAATTGACATGAGACACTTTCACGGAAGCTAGCCAGTCACATTTGACTGGTTTAAGCCAAAGCAGTTCGAGTTGAGATTAGCAAGAAGGAAAAAAAGCTGAAGAGTGTCCCAAGGGTAATGAGTGAGAAACTCACCATTTGTGTCTTGCAAGGACACTTCTGGTTCAGCAGTATTGACAACTAGAAAGGGGGAGAGCAAAAATGTGTCAGTTATTCCTGCCTGTCACTGTGTGAGGATGTGTGTATGTATAAAATTTGGATGGAGACACAATAGAAATGTTCAGGTAATATTAGTTTAAGCTATCGCAGGACTAGGGAGGCAGAAATCAGGAGGGTCACTACGAGTCTAGGCTATGTAGTGAAATTTTGCACACACAACAACAACAACCAAAAAACCCTAATAAAAAAGTATTATTTAAGCTAAAAAGTATTATTTAAGCTAATCTGTGTTGATTGGCTGCTCCAGGGCCAATGCTGTGCTGCCTGCTTCACTCAGCTGCTCTTTTTCCCTCCCCAGTAACTCCTCAGTGAGTTGTACCCTAATCAGCTCCAGGTTACGAGTGAGGCGCTAAGCTGAAAGAGCATAACGAAAATCTTCTAGTAACTTAATTTTTCTTAGTAAATAGCCTTTTGTTAAAAATCTAGACACTGACCCACTTTAGCACAATTCTTTCTGATTAAGAGAAAGAAAAGACTACATATTTTTCTATTTCTTTGTATAAAATCTGAGGTGAGAATTAGCTTTATCTACCATGACTTGTAGGAAATGATGATTTAATTCAAAATATCTTTTATAGTGTATTCCACAATAGTAGTCAGGCTGAATTTTCCAGCTAAAACCAGAAAAATGCATGTTGGATAATCAGGAGGAAAAAGAAAAATACTCTATTGTAAAATACAGATAGACATACCTTGGAACTTAGCACCTTCATCTTTCACACTGGCTTCTATGGGATTAATAGCAGACACAACTACAAGAAATGAGACCAAGTAGTAGTCAGTTATTCAGTCTTGTTATTGAAAAATGTGTGAATGAATGTGTGTGTATAAATGAATACATATGGCCCATTAGACAGACAAGAGTCTTCACATACAGACACAGGAGTCTTTCATTTTTCTGATTAGCACAAAACCTTCTGCAATGCTGGGGGGGGGCACATGGGGCTTTTCGCAAATTAGGTGAGGGCTCTCCACTGCAGAGCTCCCAGAATGGCTCAGTTATTAAAAATACAGACCCCACAGATACAAATGCCATTGGCCCACAAATACGTGACACATGGACATCTGGCGATGCTGCGTAATATATTTCTAATGAAGAATAGAAGTAAACTCATATATATTAACTTCTCCCAAGTTTAAATGATGAAGTTATGTCTAAAGTGATATATGAAATAAAAATCAACACAATGCAAGTCAGGCATAAAACTCTGCGGCTAAGATTATACTGTTTTATTGAGCTGGGATCTGGCTCTTTCTATTGTGCACAAGAATTCATTCTTCATGAATAAAACTTTGACACAGCGCTATTTAAGGGGGTATGTTTGGAAGGCATTTCTGAATGAATATTGCTTTTAATTCTAGATGAAGTCAAGTGTTCGCAAGTGGAACACTTAAGCAGGTTATACATTGCTATATGCTTTCCTATATGCTGCTTGACTGAATCCATATGACAGTGCATAAATTTTATATATTTTAATGTTCTAGGTATAGAAACATAAACTGAGAAAGCTTAAGGAAAACACTTTGTTCCCTTTCTCAAAATCTTTACAATTTTCCTAGTTTGGGAAAAAAGCGCATTTTGTTAACGGTTGATAGAAAAGATGAGGTATATTCTTTTACAAATAATTATTCTGGAAGTTTGCACTTATATACACTTACCTTTATTTATTGGAGGAAAGATAATCTCATTTTCAACTCCTCCTCTGTTTTTCTCATGTTTGACAATACATTTGTGCTCTTTATGCATTGAATTTCCTTTCACTGTTAGCCAGCTAAGCTTCATATAGGTGTCTTCAGTCTTCATGGTGGCGCCCTGCTGGGACCGGAGGATCACATTGCTACCTGACTCTTTCCAAAACACCTTAATGTCTTCGGGGAAAAAATTCTCCAGTAGGCAAAGGTATGTTCCAGCGCTTTGGGAGCTTGTTTCAGCAATTGAAGGAAGAAATAGAGTGGGCTTGGGGGAAACGTCTGTATGGAACACTTTATCTGGGGGAGAAAACAGAACATCAGTAAAGAGGAGAATTATTGGAGAAACACAAACACTTCATGGGTTGTAAGCACGTAGCTCACGATGGCTGTGACGAGTGTGCACAGCGGCTTTTCATCCACCTTAGGCTGCAAGACAAGGACTATTTTCCTTACTTTGTTGATACGCAAAGAGTTTCAAGAAGTTAAGCAGCTGGCAAAATGCAACAGCTATTAAGTGACAGAGCCCGAGACAAAACTTGACTTTTGTTTTTGCTTTTTTTTCCCCACATGTCCATACTGGGCACGATTTTTAATTGTTCATGAATGAGATAGTCAACTGTTGTGAGCACATTCCCTTGTCATATCTTCTGTGTTTCCTCAAAATGGAGAATGTTTTTATAGTGGGTGTCAGTTGAAGGGCAGGAGGTGTTACTTGAATGATAGCTTTAGAGATGCAGATCTGTGGTCCCTTCTAAAAAGATTTGCTTTCCTACCCTTTGTCGCTTGTTCTGGCCAAGAACTGTCATCCTCACATCCTGCCACCTTGTTCAACCCACTACTCACATATCTGATTCCAGGAGGCACTCTGTCTTATGTCATGGAAATGATAACCAAGAGAAGTTTTCATTTCTTATTTCTGTAGAAACATGCTATCATGTCTTTGTATGAGAATCTCATCCTATTAGTACCTGTGGTCCATCAAATTGATCTCCTTGCTTCCAAAATGAACTCATACTTCACTCAGCATTTCTGGGGTTCTCCTAGCTTGACTCTGCTGTGACATGTCAGCTTTTCACCTCTGAACTCCTCTGGGCACTCAAGTTAGGCACTGTTTAAAGCTGCAGTTCCTACTATATCACAGTATCTTGAATTTAGAAGCAAAATAGCAACATTTTCAAAAGCTCTAATAAAAATCTTGTTGATACTTTTTACAGTGCTTTTGTATTCTTCTGATCAGGAAGTACTCTTACCCAAAATTCATATTGATGAACATTCCTTGATGTTCACTGAATACATATTTTAAATTCTTTTGAAGTTCATGTCACCAGCCATACACCAGAGATATATGTTTCATACTCCATTTAACATGAATTGACCCCATCAGGGAGCAGGTCTGTACGTAACTGCACATCCATCTCGACTCTCAGCACCTCTCTTCAATCAGCATTTACCTCAAACACTACTTAACTCTTTCAGGTAAGAGTTATGCTGTTTTCTTTATCATTCCTACTGAAGGTAGTGTATACATGATGGGTGCAAGATTAAAATTTATAGTTAAGGAATTATCAGCAGACACAAAGTCAAAATATATAACAAACCAAATATTGTATGTTTATAAAGATACGTAATATGTATCTCAAAAGTTAAATGGCTAAGCATTCATTTTTAGTCTAATGATTACAAATGTTGGAGCTTTCAAATTTAGTTTTCACTTGAAGGCTTTACTGCCTCTTGTTATCTCTTCCTTAGAAAGATTGAAGTTTCATGTTCTGGGGGATAAAATGAAATTTTAATTTGCATATCTTTCCAGTACAATAGTTAGCTGAACATTAAATAGTATACTTGACCATGCATGCTTAGTGTCAGTACTCTGGATTTCTATTTTTTTTTTTTTTGTATTACATGATCATCTTAGCATGATCTTTAAATTTACATAAATCGATTTTTTTTCCCCTGTGGTCAACATATTTTTTACCATGCCTAGACTATCAGGACACTACTTTATCTGAATGTTGAATTGAACAGCTATATATTTTATTTATTTTAACCACAGCTAAATCTGCCCACCTCATAATCTGTATTTATTTCCTAATCAAATAATATATTTTGAGTTAAATTATCTGTTTGTACTTCAAGATGCAGCAATATGAATTGCATATAAACTTACCAAATATCAGCGACTATGTCTATTGAATGTATTATATTGAGAAGCTACACATGATTTATTCCAGTGTTCTCTATGCTTTCATCAAATAGTTGAACTTGTATAATATTTAAATATGCATTTCAGATGTATGACAATTTTATCATAGTTAATGAACTTACAGCTTGATTATTTTCTACATGAGTTTAAAGTTCTTTTCTCCCAAATATGGGGAGAATCCTAATCTTATTGGCTCAAAATTTTGGGAACAGTGACTACTGATGTATTGACCATTATCAATTGGTACAAAAGATGAAGACTCACAGCACATAGAACAGCAACAGTTTTGAAAAGCAGGTTGTACCTTTTTCATCATTTTCTGCCACTTGATGAAATCTCTAAAGAGATGCCAATACTTCCAGACTCCTATTTAGTGAACAGAAGTGAAGATACCATGCACTCCCGCAGTTACAAGTACAACTGACTCCTGCAGAGAATTTCTTCTCTGAAAACCACCTTCTGGACTAGGTCAAATATTCTTTCTTAACTTTTGAATTAGAATACGCATTGGGCAGCGTACCAAGAACTTCGTTTACAGGACCACATTTAATTCTCTTATAATTTTGCCGAATTCACAGTATTGACACATTTTGAGGATTAGGAAACAGGCTAAAGAATAATTGTTTATGTTCATTAGCCTGTTAAGGATGGAACTCAAACTGCAGGTCTTCTTACCAGCCGCGTTCAGACTGTATCCCAACGAATTTGGCTGTGGGAAAAGGGAGTGACTTGCTCCACTGAGTCCGTCACAGATTTGTCCATACCAGAGAGTTGCGCCCCAGAGCCAATACTTCAATGATTTAATCGCATACATTGTATGGGATTACTGCATAGCAGTTCAGGTATACAGAAAGCCATTGTCTATGCATTCTTTTTCTTTAAATATTTTTAAAATCTTTCATTTATTTATTTATTTAGTACAGAGTCTTGCTACACAGCTTGGGGGCTCATAGTGATCCTCCTGTCTCAGCCTCCGCAGTGCTGGGATTATAGGTGTACACCATCATACCAGGCTTCAGTAGCCAGCACGGCACGCCTGGAGTTCCGGGGCTGGCACAGCATGCAGTACCAGGGATTGAATCCGGATCTGCGCCCTTGCCAGGCAGATGCCTAGACCACCAACCTATCTCCTCAGCCCACATTTCTATATATAAGGATATCTATTACCATCACTAGTAAGACTTTCACAATGAATTTCCCTCATCTTCTCCATTTTTTCTAACCATTCTATATTTTCAATAAGACCATCTCGTCTTCACTCTGTCACCTTGTAAATGGGTTACCATGATACATACCTGTGACAACAAGTTTTGTTCCTTTGCCAAAGGTTTTCATTAGGCTATAGGACCCACAGTGGCAGGACCCCTATCAAAAACCTTATACTAGTCTAGCATCTCTGAGCTTTTCAGATCCTGTTGACTGCAGGTGGCTTGTAATTTGAAAGAGCTCAGGTCTTTGATTCTGTTTTATTTTGTCCTTACATGTTAAATGGCCGAGCAAATCAAATCACTGAAATTTGTGGTACTTTGTCTTATAACAATTTTAATATAAATCACCTCAACATGACTACCAGCACTGAAGCGACAGTAAAACAAGTCATGATGCAGCTGGATTAAAAATGTTGTACAAACACAAGAGTAATTTATTGGCATCATTCATATTATTAATTTTTTTGCTCTCTGAGCTCCAAAATGGCATTTTTGCAAACCAGTGCCTGTTTGCAGTGCGAAGTGTTTACAAGCTCTGTGAGGAACTGGTGTGGGTGCATCACATCACACAGTTTAACTCTTCTTTTCATTCAGTTTCCTTCTCATTCTTTCTCTCTTTCTTCTCTTCCCATCTGGGAAAGAACTCTCTCTGCTGTCTATTATCTGTCTTTTATTTTGCTCTTTATTTATGCCTTGGGTTTCTCATAAAAGAAAACCAAGCGATACTTAAGATTCGTGTCTGGCTTATTTTACTACTCATTCTGGTCTCAAAGCAACCCATTCACCCACAGATGTTTCAAATTTATTCTTCTTAATGACAGAACAGTGCTCCTCGGAGTGCAAGTATCAGATTTCATTTATCTGTTCAACTGTTGCAGGCATACAGGATCTAGCTATGATGAGCTGTGCTGTAAGAAGCGTTTACTCTCCTAGGCCAAGGCCTTGCCTTTCCTCATAGCTATTCGGCATTTTGGCCACGGCAATGAGGATGGGAATCATGCCCTTAGCCTCCCTCATCTGACTCCAGTCTGCACATGGCCAACCAGATATGCGTCCTGGCCTGGCCCTTCCAAGAAGAGGGACTGCAGCGGCCTCAGCCTCAAGTCCACCCACACGACTGAGTGCTACCTGCCTGCCTCTGCCTGTATGCTGGAGTCCCCACCTGTGTGTGACATTAGTGACAGGAGGCCCCTTGCTCTTGTGCCATGATGAGATATGATGGGTTCTTTGAGGATTATATCCTTCATTCCCCAAAGGGAATGCTGAAGGCACTTTCCAGACTGCACTTAACAGTTTCCTCCTGTAGGAATCATGGGGAAGTCCTTTTCTAATTTTATAATGGAAAAACATCAGAATCAAAAATGTAGTATGTGTCTCATCTTATCAGTTAATAACTATTATGTATTCCTCCACACCTTTATTTCAACTTTGAGCATAACATTTTATTGTTCCTTGCTAAATAATCCCCATTTTCTTTCATTTTTCCATAGAGCTTTTGAGCTTTCTTGGTGACCTTATTATGTTTGTATGCTTGACCCTAGGTCCTTCCAATTAATTCTAAAACAGAATTTAAATACATGACTCCCCTTGGGGATGGGGAGATGGCTCAGGAGAATAAGCACTTCCCTGGCAAATGTGAGGACCTGAGTTCAATCCCAGGTTCCACCAAAAAAAAAAAAAAAATGACCCCAATTTTGTGCATTCTAGCAAGCTTCTTTTTTGATCTTAAGTGCTTATCATACTATAAGTTCTAACTCTAACTCAAATAAAGAAATGGGACAGAGGATGTGTCTACAGATCTTGGCTCTGTGGTAAAATCATAGACATGCTGAATTTATTATGACTGATTAATTAATTAATTAACTTGGGATCCCACAATGAAAGGGGCACACGTTAAGTTTGTTTGTTTGTTTTAAAAATGCTAAATTTAAGCAGATTGATAGTGTCAGAAGGTAAGAAGAGGCTTTGTGTCCCTGAATTATCCTTGACAATATAGGGATTGCTTTAGGGTATAATCTATGTGTAGCTTCTCCTGTGCAAAGGTGTCCTTCCAGCATTCTGACCCAAAAAATACAACTTGGGCACAAAAATCGATCTGAAATGATCTCATTTAATGCTGGTTTTGGAGATGGCACTGATAAAAGAAAAAAAGGATTGAACATGTATTTGGTATTATTACTTGGGATTTAAGTCTGTACAGTTTATATTTAGCTCAGACATAAATGCAATGATAATAAATAAAAAAGTGTTTTCCATTTGTTTTGTAAGTGAATTATTGGAATTGGGAAAAAACATCCTCTGATGCCACCAAGTGGGGATTCCCAGTGGACAATCGGCTGAAGTTACAGAAAGACGCTGGGAAAAAAATTTAATGAAATTTCACTAAGCAAGGCATCTAGTTACATAAAGCAAAAACAGGAAACTGAGGGGGAATTCACTGGATAATGAAATATGTATGAAGAACTGTTAGCATTTATGAAAGGTCAGCCTCTTATATCATTATGTAATGACTATAATACTTCTTTACTTGGAAGTACAAATTAAATTGAATCAAATTAATGTAGTGCTTGCATGTTCTGTTGTCAGTGTATCTTTTGCATAATTTTCTGTTTAATTTATGTTTTCATGCTTAATTTCCATTATATTTTTTAAATATTTGTATCCTGTTTTAGTATACTTTTCAATTAATAAAACACATTTAACTTTTTAAATTAAATTTAAGGAAAAAGAAACAACACAGCTTAGTTGATATTTGTTTTGATACAATTTTTAACTGGGTAGGTATAAATCAATTAAAATTAAGCATTCCAGATAGAAATGTAACCATGTTGTTTATGTTTTCATAAGTTTATATAACCAAGGAATGGAGAAAATATTGGCTTTTTTAACCTTTATAGTCAACTGCTACACAAAGATAATCACTTTGTGTTCAGCTAGATAATATTTGAAGTCAAGGCATTAGCTCCTAATAGCTTTTGTAAGCAAATACTATTAATATTAGAAATAAAAAGGCGTAATTTTGCATAATTGAAAACTATGCAAAAATAGCAGATACGATCATTTATTCATAAGTGAGCTCCTGATTAAGTGGTGATTCAAAAATGTATCAGTATTTCTGAATTTATATAGGTTTGAATGGGCTGCAAATTGAGTGGAGGAGAAGGAATTAACTTTGGATCACCTGTTAACTAGCAGCTATTAGGATAGTGCCCTTGTGTGCTTAATTTCAATTAATCCTTACAACATTCACATGAGATATAGCTCATTATCCTCATTATGCAAATCAGCTAAAAATGAGAAGTTTCAAAAACAGTTAATGAATAATATATAGACATTGCTGAACAATGTTCATAGGATAGTGTAAAGTAAGAAAAAAAACCATATTTGTTATTGTCTGCGTATTGTGCTCTTTTTCTATTTATTTATTTATTTATTGGCTGAACTGAGGACTGCTCTCTCACCTCACACACGTTGGGAACTCTGGTTTTTCTTAGGGGTTGCAAGAAAATTCTATGTCTCTTCCCCTAAATGTTTTTCATGTATTTAGTCAGTTCTTGACCTAAAGTATAGTTTCAGTTATTTAAGATTTCTTTAATTCCTAGAAGCACCAATACTAATAAACATGTATTATAACATTTGATAAGCATATATTCAATATGGTATGTGTAATTTTGTCTTCTTGTGGATGTAAGAATGGAAAGCAGGATTGATTATAAAGCCAATCCTTTAAACATATAATTCCTGGGGGACAAGATGCTCATGCCCCCTTTCTGTTCCTCTCTAGGAAGGAGCTTTCTTTCCCCCAATAAATATATTCTGTTCTAAAAAATAAAATAAAATTCCTCTTGAGAGGTGATGTCTAAATTGTTTTACAATGGCTACACTCAATGGTAATGTCTTAATCAGTTCATGTTCTGAGACCCAGAACATGTCAGATAAGTTTTATAGTAAATGATTTTTTCTCTCCTAAATATCTGTCATTGTTTCACTACAGGAATAAAAATAGCAAAACAGTACTTACCAAGGAAAGTTACTGTGAACTTAGCCCCTCCAGTGATTATCTTGGTCCAGCTGTCCAGAATCATAAATCTCTGCTGTTAGAGACCTTCTGAGTTCCTCTGCACATCCTTGAAAATGGATTCTTTTTAACTTCTGAGAGTTTTAAATTTTTCTCAAAAACCGCCTTCTTAAACTATTTTCGTGAAGGCAGTGACCATGAAAAAGTCAAAAAAAAAAAAAAGAAAAAGAAAAAGAAAAAGAAAGTGAGAGAAATAGTAAAACCAGGAAAAAGAGAGACCTAGACTATTTGGTCAAACAACTACTTGTCTTAGTTACCAGTGAAAGTATTCTGAGGAGTCTTTTGTGTTTTTTTCTTTTGTTTTTATTTTACATTTCCAGGTGTTCCATTGTATTGCAACTGCTCAGACATCCTATCAAAGGAAAGGGGTTTATGTTCTCATAAACACCAGGACCCCTCTGTTATTAATTCAGGAATAAATCTTTGAAAAGAGGAAGCTCTTTAGTAACTGAAAATTTCATTTTCAGTTACTAAAGAGCTTCAGAGTTGAGAATGTCAACAAAGGTCCCCAGTTAAACAAAGCCACACTTACCATGAAGCATAAAGACATTCCTGGGACAATGCCAGGTGTCAAAATAAGTTTGTGATGACTTTTTTTGGGATAACAGAAAAAAAATGTAGAATTTTATCTCCTATGGAATTACAGATTCCTTAAGATAGAATGTGGAAAAAGTTCTAGGTTTATGATATGTGGACTAGAAATACCACCTGGAAGAAGTTTTGTGATCTTGCATCTCGTATCTCAGGTGCAGAAGAGAGTTGGAGAAATCACCCAGATCCAGAGCTGGCCACAGGTGAGGGCCACAGCCTCCTCAGTGACCCCGGCTGCCGCTCCAAGCCCACTCCTCCCTGGCCAAAGTCCTCAAAGCGGATGTAATCTCTGGCCCTGGGCCTGGAGAGATGAATGGAGCAGCGGTGGACAACGGTTCATTCAGAGTAACTCTCAGCTGCACCAGCCCAACTGGAGAGGACACGAAAACAGGATGAAACTGTGCTTGGCAAGGATTTGTTAATATCAAAATATTACTGCTTATTTATTTAAAATGTTTTCTTCAATGAGATGAGTTGTATTTACATGAATTGTCAGCTCCCCTTTGTAGGCTTGGGACCCGTGACTGATGCCCACCCAGTGCCTTCTGGCCAGTTTTTCTTACCCCAAAACGAAAATAGTCAGAAACCCTAAGAATATCTGTATTTCCAGAGCTGTGAGGATTTAAGTAATAAAAAAGAATGACTAATGAATTATATAACCTCTTATTAAAATTACAGGAATTCACAAATTAAGACCATAAAATGAAGTTTTATTAGTGGTTTCCAATGTAACATGAATAAATATATTTATGAAGAAAAATCTATTATAAAAATGCTGATACACTGTTATAAATTTATGTATAAATTTACTGTAATTTTAATAGGAATTCATTGCATTTTTTATTTACTTAGTTACCTTGAAACATGAGCTTTAGAAGTAGGCCATGTAAGTTGATCTTAAATTATATATAGATTCATAGACATTGCATACTTTAAAAAAATAATAATGAGTGGACATGTGGTATAGTAGATCTTTGTGCTTATTACAAAGCTATTGATATAATATGCCAGTGGTACAAAGATATACAATGGTAAAATAAAATATTAAAAAGACAGAATATTTCTAAAGACTTAAAATATGATGAAGCAGTTTAAACTGCAAAGAAATGATAGATTTTTTTAAAACTTGCAGTAAATAAGCATTAGCTTGGATAAGATATCTAACTCATTCCTTTTAAAGTGGATTCCCAAGAGATGAAAATGGAAGCACCATTGCCAAGCTCCATGAGTGTGCAGGAAAATGGCCGCATCGCTGAGGAGAGGGGCAGAGGTTGGGAGGGAGGCAGAGGAAGCCTCACTAAGTACATTGATTTTGAAGAAGAGTGTGGAAAGTGTTACCTTCAAGTAGATGTACGTTTGTAAATAAATAATCATCATCAACAAGGAGCACTTTGGTGGGGGGATTAAAGGGTGAAAGATCCATGATCATCTCTCTGCTTTATGAACATTAAAAACAGGGGTGGAGGGGAGGGGGGAGCTTCCCAGCAGGGCACCTCTGGTGACAAAGACCTGTAGTGGAGGCCTCAGAGGCCTGTGTTTCCTGTTATAATGACGGAGACTTCTGAGTGGCTGTCACAACGAACAGTAATAGGTTCACTTGAATTTAAAGAAGATTCTCATGAAAGAATTTAAGTTACCGGGGCTGGGAGTATAGCTCAGTAGTATAAGTACCTTCCTGGTAAGCTCAAGGTCCCAAGTTCCATTCCCAGTACCACAAAAATTAATTTAGGTTTACCACCTTAGAAGGTTGAGTGGCAGGAAGAAGACTCAAAGGAGAACGATAAGGTTCAGACAGCAGTGCTTCCTGGTCAAGTGAGCTTGGGTGCTCACACTTCTCATAACAATGCTTTCTTAATCCATGAGATGGAGTTGATGAGACCCATTTCCTAGGACTCTGTAGAGTTCAGATGAAACCAGGTATTGAGAACAGAGATCAGAACAAGTTAACTGTTCAAAGACAGGCTATTTTCTCTATCCCTGATGCACAATTTCGACTTCAGAGGTTTAATGCCGTAAGAAGTGGAATTCTCTTAGATGTGTATACAAATTCATATTTTCAATTCCCAGTCTTGTTTGTGCTACTCACACAGAACACACTCCACTCAACAGAACCTGAGGTGCTACCAGAGACAACTTAGATCCATCTTCAAAGAGAATGAAGATGTAATAAATATATGTGTAGAACTCAACTGATGTGAGGAGCAATTTTGAATTTCATTAAGAGTTGGTCTCATTGTTACAAGCTAGACAATGAAAACATTCAGAGCTGACAATCTTCAAATGATTTCTTAGACCATAAAAATGGTGCAAAAGTAATACATCATTTTTCATTTCAAGGTTTGCTTGCCACTTTGAATCAAAATAGTAGGACCTTTTTTTTTGCATTGGATTACCTTTTAAAAATATTGATTGTTTTTGATAAAATCCTATCTGTGAATGCCTTCGAGTAAGAAACATAAGCAGACAATTCCCTGGACCACAAGAAATACATTATGTGATGTGTGCAAAAGATTTAAAAAGTCACGTATTTCTTCTCTGAGCTATTTATGTCCACAGTCTGGCGTAATTTTGACTTCACAATGCATCATTTAAATAATATAAAATGTGAGTTTTCATAATGTAACGGGTCACAAGAGAGTAATGAATTTTCTTGATTGTAAAAACTGAAGGGCAGTGTTTAGAGAGGCCTGCTGAGTTCATTCTGAAACAGATACTTCTAGCATTTTTACTGTCTGTTATCTTTCTGTGTTTGATGAATCTTCTAGTCTTTGGAGGTTAAATGTGATACAGAAAGTACTTGTCTTATACTGAACCCATAGACAAATATACCTGGGCAAGTCTCTGTTTCTTTCTAATAAACAAGAAGTGTTAAAAAAAGAAAAAGAAATGTTTACTTTTTTTCTGAATAGAGATACAGGAAAGATATTGCTGCGTGGAAGAATCTATCTTGGGGGACTCCATACACTTAGCTGCAGAACATCCTTTCTGCCTGCTTCAGAGCAACAAGCCCTAGCTCCAGGCTCTCTGGCCATGAAAAAGAAAAAAGAAGTATAATTATGAGAGCTACCACAAAACAGGCCTTGTTCCCACCTTTATCTCTATTAACTTCTATTAATGATTATACCAATTAATATTCTTTTGGGATATTGAGAGTTAGATTATTCTAACTGATCTAGAATTTGAGTTCAAGTTTTCAAGCCTCCAAATCCTGTTCCACCAGCTGCCGAGCTCACCAGTGATGCATCCCCTGATCAGAAGAGTTGGCTCTGATCCAAATTACTTTCAAACACATGAAACCATACAGAGATGTTTCAGGTCTGAAACAGCATTTTGCCCAAGTCCCCAAAAGACTTATGTACATTTCACTATGCAAAATACACTTAGCTTATCTCTAAACTCTTCTAATAGTTCAAGAATTATTGAAGCCTTCATGTCTCAAATAAGACAAACTTAGCTGTGAGCCCGTTTAAAAATCAAAAAGGCTTAAGTGCTGTTGTCATAAATGGGATGGGGTAAACACCGCAAACACAAAAGAAACAAATAGGAAGACAGAAACAAGTGGGACCAAAACAAGTCAGAAAACTCACAAGAGCAAAACTTAAATTCTCTGCTTTTGTATGTAGCACTTGGAGCAAAGATGTGAGCTCCAAAAGACTTGGACAGTCCTTCCCTGTGGGATTACTGTTTAAGTCCTCATGACTGCTTTTAGGGTGGATTTGCTCACCACTGAAGGCTTTCATCAGCACATGCCACTTGTTCTTGTTTCCAAATTCTCCACCTTTGACTTCATTCTCACATCTTCATGTATTACTGTCTCAGGAAAACATTGGGTGACTTCCCAGACTTTCTTCAGAAATCTAAGTGGAAGTCTCCCCTCCTCCACAACTCTCGGTTTCTGCCTGTAAAATCAGTGCCAACTAGTTGACACCAAAGTCTGCTGCCTTTGCAAGCAATAACTGGACCCCTTGCATCACAGAGGTCTCTGAGTATCTGGATGCCTGAGCACTGTGAAAGGAATTTTGGCAATGAAATTACTTAGGCAACCTTCTCAAGAAGAGTGGGCTGGGAGCTTGCTTCTGAAAGCAAAGTATTTCAATGTTGGACCAGTGAACCTGAGAAGATTGTGGTGTTGCTGGTACTTGGGATTCCCTCAAGGTATCTTTCCAAATCTAGTGATACAAAGTTCTGGCTTCTATTTAATTTTAGTATTTTCAACAACCAAGCTCCATTCAGCTCAAATTTTCACAAGCCCTAATTTTATAGGCCCCAATTTTATAGGCTTCAACTTTACAGAAGCTTTCCTTCTCATTAGCAGCAAAAATTTCAAATTATTCATCTTTGAATTTTGGTTTATCAATATCTAAATATCACAAAGAGTATTCTGGCAGTTTCAACAGTGGGCTGCCTTGAAAATTCCTCTTTCAGATTAATTATTCAGCCACCCTTAATCTTAGTCTTCTCCAATATGTCAGGGTATGAACAAAATATAGATATATTTTTTGCTACAGTATAACATATGCAGTCGCAAGTTCAACTGCCGATGGAGTTCTTGCTCCTAACTAAAGCTTCTTAAGCCAGGGACTTTTCTGGACTGTGCACAGAACCACAGAAGTCTTGGCTTGCTGCTTTTTCCCCAAAGCTTTCTTATGCTGATGTAGCTGCTCTTCTGGGCCCTTTTGGCGACTGAACTAAATTCTCTTCTCCAAGTAATATTTCTCATGCTCTATGCAGCAATGGTCACACACTACAACGTCAATGGGCTTACATGATCATATAATACAAGGGCAGTGCACACAATTGTCAGATATTCACACATGGCATACTGTGAGCATTCAGTGACATCATTAAACCTTACTATTGCTCCTGTTATCAAGCATGACAAATTTACTTTGTTCATATTTTTAATCATAAAATTCCAGTATTTCATCTAGAAAATTTAAAATGTGCAGAATATATCAAAACCATGTATTCCCTCAGGAAAAATTATCAAAATTTTGAGAATTCTACTGTCTTTTTCTTAAAAATGCATCAATTGTGTTACAAGAAGTTGTCATATACTGCTCCAGATTTTCTTTGTATTAGGTGGAGATGATCTTCTACCTGTGTCAATACATCTGCATGGCATGGATTTCCAAGGCTGCATGGAGTTCCTCCTTCAAATGAAGTAGGAATCGTGGATCTCCTGCCCTGCATTTACCCTCCACTTTGAGGCCCAAAAAGCTGATGGAGACTCTGGGCAATTTCTCTGTGGATTCCCAGTTACTGCTCCACAAGGCTTTGAAAAACACTAGATGAGACAATTTTGCAGCATCCTCACCACTTTTAAAAACAGGACTTAAAAAAAAAAGACTTTACTTACTTTTTCTATTAGTACCGGTGTGCATGACAATATATTTCCCTTCCTTGTGTGGAACTGAAACAAGTACACAATACTCCTTTATTCCTTTTATCATCCCCTTTCTTTTATCTCCCTCCAGCTTCTCAATATTTTAAATAATGTTTACTAGTCCTTTTATATTTATATTCTTTATAACTAATGTTAAATCTCTTTTCTCCTAAGGACTCCTGAAGATTTTATGGATGGTTTCAGATAGTGTCTTTTTTTACCAATTTTGAGAGGTGGGGATGTCACTGTCTCCCTGTGACAGACAAGAGTGGTGAGGAAAAAGATGACTTACACCGTACCATGCAGCCAGTGCCTGCGAAAATAGATGTTCGCTGGAGAAGAATCTTAGTAACTGAGCTACAAAGCGGTAACGATTAAAATCCTCATCACTTTTCAGCATTTGCATTGCACCCTTGCGCACACTGACACATGAGAATCATCAACCCTTGCTTCCAGATGCTCTACTTCCTACCTTGTTTCCATTGTAGCTTCTGGCCTCCTGAGATGAGGCCCTGACCAACGTCATAACTAGGAAGGTTGTTCACATAATACTCTGCTCTTTTAACTCTACCCACCATCCTAGGCTTAATAAATAATTGAAGTGTGTATTGAGGTTTATTCTTTGGAAATACATACTCTTTATATTTTATTCTTCTGTAAAATCTATAACTTATGTAGCACTTCTACTAAGGCTAAACCCTCTCTGTGCATCCCATCCATGGAATTTCATGCTAAAATACATTCCTAAGAGCAGAGGGACCCTGTTGAGAGGCTCACCTAGGAAAGACCTCTGTGGTCTTAAGCATTTCTCCTGGGCCAGAATGTCTAGAAAAGTCCTCTTCCAGGAGGGGCGCCAGTGGGACCTCCTCCCTAGCTTCAGGATTTCTGCTCACTGTGTCCTCACAAATATGCTGGGCTGGGCAGTAGGTCTTGGACAGAGATAATTGGCCCTAAATGTCACAGTGCATTTGCAAAAGTTAATAAATTCTAAAAGTACTCAAAATGGCACCAAAGTCCCATTGAAATGACATCAGTCTTCTTTTTTTGAACAAATCCAAGGCTGTCTCATATCAATTTTTTTTTCTATAATTTGATTTATTTACAGAGTTTTGTGAAGATCCCCAGAAAGCTGAGCTCATGGAATATGTAGTGTAGCCAAGCAGTGAGTGGGGGCGGCATTGATATGAATTCCATCCTGTCCTACCCAGCAGTTTTGCCCTGGACGGTTCATGACTACTGGAAATCTCCAGGAAATGAAATCATAGAGCTTATCTTCCCTTAAAGATGATCAGACATTTTGAAGAATTTAGTATCTAGACTGGAACCCAAGTGAACAGGAAATAATGCCAAGTAAAACATGTGGGCACAGCTGTGGGTATCTGGAGTGCCATTGGTAGCTATCAGACCCTCTTTCTTGTTTGTTCTGCTAGGGTGGTATCACCCTGAGGATCCTGGGAGGACCACAGGCTGGGGCTACAGCCCAGCAGGGTTGAGGGCCGCATGGGGTAGTTTCATGTGAGGAAGGGTTAGGTCATAGACATATTCCGGGATGTAAGCGTTTATTACCTTGTTTCAGTGAATTGATTGGCTACAGGGGCTACTATGAGGTTACTGTGTCTTCATTTATCCAATTACTTTTAGGACTAAAGGAGAGGACACAGAATTTTATGTAGCTCATTATTTCCAGTTCCTACTCTTCAAGTAATTTTAAACAAAGGTTTCTGTTGTTTTTGTTAAAAATAAATAGCAGAGCCTCAGAAACCTGATTTGGAGTTTGATAGTACTGGAGTATGTACAAAAAATTTTGTCCAGGTACACAGAAGTGGAAATGGATATTCTTTTTCTGCTACTAAAGTGTTAGGAGCTGCTGAAACTGTAAATTGACCATATGTGGGAGGGCAGGATGAAGCCTCATTGCCTAGAATTGGCGAGCTATCTCATTCTTGAGAGAAACACCTTACCTGGACAATATGGGCTATTAGTACCTAGGCCATATCGTGTCCTGTAACTTTTCTAAGGTATAAATAAATGTCCTCCTGTTGTTGGGGGTAGTCTTTCCAATCAGGCAGAGGAGCCACCACCTGACCCAGCTCTGGTCTTCTTGTCTATATTTTTCCTCATTCCTGCTGCCATTTCTCCCCAGGATACAATGGATCACACCAAGAAACAAACAGATGCCTACACTAAAGTAATATTTTCTCTTCATATTTAACCTAACTACAACTAAAAATGGAACAATACTGTATTGGTGAAATCTCCTGTTCCTGAGACCAAAGACCTGCTGCTCACAACTTAGGGAAGAAATGATTTGTTTGGCTCATCGTTTCAGATGAGGTTTGGCTGGATCCAATCCAGCAACAGCACGGTGGAGTCACAGGGGAGAGCAAAGCCGCTCACTTTCTGGTGTCCGGGAATCAGGGCGTGGGGAGGAGTGGCAGTGAGATACACTCTGAAGAAAGCAGGACTTGGTGAGTTGCCTGCTGAAACTGGGCTCCACATCTGGAAAGAATATTCAGCAATGGGTATCAGTGCATCCATCCATGGAGGAGCATAGTTTTCTGAGATCTAGTCCCCACTCCAGGAATCTCAAGTTAGATTGATGATCAAGTCGTACATACATTTATAACAAAATCCAAATGATCAAGAAACAAAGGATGCCTTTTGAAACAAATACTTTAATCAATCTGTGAAATAAGGAAAAACATTGCCATTCTCAGAGGGAAGAGCTGACACATAATTGTAGTCATCAAGTCCCATGTGGCGAGGCTCAGAGCCTAGGCTGAAGGATGAAGAGGCTTTCAGCAGTGGGAGCATCAGGGGTGCCAGGCCAGAATACAGAGGGGTCTTCTAGGGTGTCTGAAGAGAGATGTGATCATAGGACCTTGTGCCCAGATCAGGCATTTCTGAAAGCCAGCAGCACACAGTGCAGCGCCCTGTCTTATGGCCCCCACAGTAATCAGTTCTTTTGCTCAAGTAAAAGATGCATACTTTGCTATCCTATTATCTCTTAGACTCTCTAGGAAGATTCTGTTTCTGTGACTCCATGAAGATTATTGAATTGATCTCAAGGGAGAGTTGTCCCAAGTTGCCGGTTTGCCAGCACTTCCTGTTTCCTGTAGTCTTCTCCAGGTGAGTGCCATCATTGGCTTCTATGCCAGTAGACCTGCATGACACAGGTCAAACCCATTTATGACCCATCACACAGCAGATCCACAGTAGCTGCATGGGCAGTGCCCCTTTAGGTGTGGAGTGGAAGTGTGAGGATTCCACAGGTCCCTTGTCTCCATAGGGCTGGCTCTGCCTGCACCAACCACCACCACACCAGAGTTCTCCTCAGGCTGACACACAGGGATCAAGACAGAGCCTGGGAGGGACAGGAAGTTCAGGACAGAAAGCTCAGACATGTAGTGGAAAACAGCAAAAGAGAGGACCAGTGAGAGTCCGGAGGGGCAAGAAAAGCAGCAAACCAGGGCACATAAGAAGCCTCAGTAAGGGTGGTTAGTGTGCCACATACTTTTAATCCCAGCATTCTGGCAGTCTGAAGCCAGAGGCCAGCAAGTTCAAGCTGGCCTATCTAGGGCATCACAGTAGTTTACCAAGATCCTCTCTAAAAATAAAAATAAAATAATAATTAAAAAAGATTTAGTAATACAGTTCAGTGTGAAAGCTCCAGGTTCAATTCCCAAGACTGCAAGAAAAAATAAACAAAAAGCCAAAACAATGTTTTAGTGAGAAATGAATCTAGCACAGTCAGGTACACTGTCTGTGCCCTGCTGCGATGAGCTTTAGGAAACGACTGCTAAGTCAGGTTGCAGCCCTTGACGGGAAAATTGGCTGAGTAGACTGTGAGCCGTGGGCTCGTGGGCAAATGGGTGAATGTTTTTGCCTCCTATTTTCCTGTATCTCTCAGATGCTCAGCGATAAGAAAAACATTACATTGGAATAGAAACCCATAAGCACCTGCAGTGTCAAGAAAATGAATTGCATTGTGTGTTGTCAGCATTCACAAGTGTTTCTCCAAGTTGTTCTTGAGGCTTCCTTATTCAGTAATCCCTCATTAGAGATTTCACAACTGCAGACAATCATAAGACAGAGGTTGTCATGAAATCCACCCACATCTCAAACCACATCTTTTTCAGTGACATTTGCTCTACCATCCCTCACTTCCTTCTCCAGGTCAGTGTGCTTCTCTGGTCTTCTCCCCATGGGACTATGAAACACATTAGTCTAGGTTAGACAAACATACAACAATATTAAGGGAAATTCTGGTGCAGACACACTCAATAGTAGAAGGTCCCTAACTTTTCAGCCCTCAGGAGGGCTTTGCAGGATTCACATCAAGACCCTCCTGGTCTGCTGAAGAGATACATAATTTGGTGAGGGGAAAGTATGGCTCTCTTGTATCCTCCTGCACCTGCCCTAGAAGAAACTAACCATTCCAGGGAACCCAGAACTCAGGCCCTTGGTGGCCATGCAGGGGCTGGGGAGGGCAGAGTGGATCAGGCAGACTCTGAGTGAAGATCTGGGAGGCAGAACCTGAAAACGTGACCTTTGGGTCTGCAGCAGCTGCCTCTGGGCTGGAAGAACAGGCTCAGAGCTGGCTTGGGACCTGAGAAGGAGCCTAAGCTGACTCTGTCACTTCAGACCTATGGAATAAGCTGGACACAAGGGTGTGATCATTGTTAGTGACTTGGAAGAGCCTGGAAGACCAGAAAGAGCAGGACCTTCGATAGATATTTATGACTTGTCTATAGATGTAATCTTTTTTTGTTTGTTTTTTAAATTTCACTCTGGACCTGTACAATGATGTGAACTATAACTGATTAAAAAAATCATCACCTATTAGACTTTATTCTAAAGTTATTATAACAAAAGCACTGTGCTTATGGTAAGGGACACTCAGTTCAGTTGCCAAACAGAAGCTGATCACACCACGGTGGATGTGGACGCAGGAAGTGAACCAGGGCTGTGCTCTCCCGGGGCCAGGGGCAGCTACAGCCAGCTTTTCAGTGCAGAGTCGCGCAGGCGTGAAGCACAGTGCCGGTCCAGGCTGCGCAGTAGTACACCCCAGTGTCACTTGCTTCCACGTTCCGCACTACGAATTTACTGCTCTTTCCTGTGCCTACATAAGCATCGTATTTCCCTTTCGGAAGTCCTGAATCCAACACAGATTTGGATTGGGAGAAATCATAATAGAGCAGGCGTCGTGGGACCGTCCCCTCTTGAAATAGGTACCAGTGGACGTAGTTGCTTTTTATATGGATAGCGCAGGTGATTTCCATGTAGGACCCGCGCTGCCTGTTCATTACGATCATCCACTCTTCCATGTTGGAAGATGTTTGACTGCCTGCTGGGCAAACAGCACAGAACAACGAAGAAGAGTTAGTGGCATCCTTTCACATGGCTCGGGGGAAAATGTACCTCACGGGCAGCCACACACTTACCCGGAGGCAGAAGAGCCAGAAGCAGGGCCACAGCCCACACCATGGCTGCTTCTCCTGGCCTTACAAGGAGAGGAACCAGATGAGAAGAACCGAAAGGCCTCTCCAAACACGAATCCTACTCCACATGAAGGGATCTCTGAAGACTGAGCTGTCGCTGGTCTTCCTGACTGAGTGGCAGGCTGGAGCCCCAGCAGAGGAACTTTCTTAGAGGACAGCCCAGCTGGGAGGAACCCCTGCCGCGGTCTCTGCCTGCTCTGCAGCGCCTCCCTGTGGCCGCCGGGAGCACGTTTCAGCCTCTTCCACCCCGTATTTGTCCTGAGAAGAAAGCTCTTCATTACTGATCCCAAACACTCAAACTTATATCTGTGTGTAGACTTGGGCAGCCACAAAGAGAGATCCCGATAATTCCTGACTCCAGTTTACTAAGGGAAATAAAAACAGTGATGTTGGCTGCTTGTGACACTGGCCAAAGCAAAATAGACGTAAATGAACAGACCCAGGTCCATTATTTGAACAGCTTTCTTCATCAAGTCAAAATGATCATCACATAGGGAAGCAAGATTTAGTTTTAAAAATTTACAATATGCCATTCCGAGAAATATTTTCCACACACTTAACGTTTTTCAAAAACACAAATTGATATGTGCATGCTATATTATTTTTCCACATCTTTTTACTAGTGCATACTGGTTATAGACATTAGTGGATTTCACTTTGACAGCTTCATATGTGTATATTAAATATTGCCATCGCCATCATCCCTTGAACTACCCTTTCTTTTCTAATACCCCCCTTACTTCTCACTGATGAGATGTTCAAGGCATGCACTAGTTTTGATCACTTCCACCCTCAATACCCTGTACCCCCAAAAGTGTACTGACTTCTGCATTTCACTTGGATTCACTGATGGAAAGACAGATGGTCAAACTAGTGTAATGAAATAATAACAGCACTTAAAGGTGACTGTCCAGGTTTTCTCCCACCAAATTCATTCATAATTTGAATATATGCTTAAAGTATCAACAATGGAATGTTGAAAAACTGTCCCTGACAGTTACTGTTTTTGGTGTCATTCAGGTAATTTATCTTTTGCTGCAATGAACTCTGGGAAGTCAGACAGGTAAAGAATTTGGGCTGCTTGTCCTCTGCCCCAAGGGACTGTGTGTGCAGGGACAGGGGGTAATGCCACAGAAGCCACATAGCAGAGCCTCAGGCCACCTGCAGGAGGACCTCCCAGGTCCTCATGCACTGCTACCTGGAGTCAGGAGAGTCCTGCCTGGGACAGAGGCTCAGGCTGGAAAGCGAGAGAGGAGAGTGGTGCTGTCACAGTAAAGAGCGACAAAACAAAAATGTTGAAAGCACATAATGAAAACATTAGGAAGCTACCCCCAACAGAGTATGAAAGCTAAGCACTCAAAAGAAGCCAACACTGGGGCTGGAGGAGAAAGACCTGTGGGCCACTGTGGAAAATCCAGAAAGATCCACAGGTGCGTGAGCCTTTAAAGAAGGGTGAACCTGTGCATACAGAGCAGCTGGGCTAAAGAGTGTCTCACACATTCTCCGCTGGTGATTGGCTCGCTATATGGGAAGACATCATCACTCTTTTTTTTTTTTTTTTTTTTTGTCTTTTTGAGACAGGGTCTCACCATGCAGTTCAGGCTGGCCTTAAGCTCACTTTGTAGCTCAGGCTGGTCTCGAACTCACAACAATCCTCCTGCCTCAGCCTCCCGAGTGCTGGGATTACAGGCCTGCGCCACCACGCCCGGCGACATCATCACTCTTGAGTGAACACTTCCCCACCTGCTGATAGCACTGAGGTGTCACCAAACTGAAAGTGCAAAGCATTCAGATTGATCGCTCATAAATTGCATAAAAATTATGGGTGAGATACTCTACTAAGAACAGGGGCTGTAAGGGAAAATTTGTAGGCTTTGTGAGGAAGATATGAAATTTCTAGTCACTGAAATGTTCAAGAAAGAGATAATAAGGAAATGTTTTTCCTGTGTTGTCTGTGTGGCCAATGTGCTTGAGACCACTTACAAACTAAGAAAAAATAAGCCTTCCAATAGAATAATGGGTAGTTCATATAAAGGTGGCATTCATTCAACAGGAATTATAAATGACAACATTTGTGCAACTACTTTAGCCCTCGTCACAGTTAAGAAAATGCAAGTTGAATGAACACATCTCATTTTAAGACCATAGCACTGGGTTAGACTCTCTGCCACCTTGTATTTTGCCACCTTGGCAATGTCAGTTCATCCCATCAACCTCAGTTTCTAATCTGCTGTGCTGAGTGTTACTTGAACCCTCAAGCAGTATTCATAAAGATTAAATGAGATTACATCGCTAGAGTGCTCAGCACAGCACCTACCAGGCAGAGAGGACCTAATTTATCATTCTTCATTATAATTTCTATTACTAGAGTAATTGTTATATACAAATTTCAGATGGATCCATTATGCCCACTCTAAATAATAAATGAATAAAAACAGAAAAGCACTAATTATATGAATTGATTATCTTGAGGCATGTGCATTATTTAAATTAAAGAATGAAATCTAGTTACTAAAACATGAAATGTTTAAAATTTATAATACTTAATGGTTTCTGATCACAAGTTAAAAACACCAAATTTAAATAAATATGCATAATATTTTATCCAAATGTGGTGGTAGATAGATTTATCATATTAATTTGAATAACATGTTTTGAATAAACGAAGCCAAGTAAAAAATTCAATATAACCGATGACAATTTCATCAGTGTAGATGACAAATAATGAAGAATGGAGTCTAAAATTTCTAAAAACATCCTGCCCTATATTTTTGACTTTGCACATGGTAGAAGTTCTCATTGTATAAACAAAGACAAATTGAAAAAGAAAACCAGTTTCAAAAATTAAAAGCTGCAGACTAAAAGGAAAGAAGCTACCCACCCATCATGGGTAGCATGCAATGTAATTACTCCAAAGCTCCTACAACTTAGGAGGCAACAGCAAAAGCTGGAAAGCTGGACACCAGGAGGTGGAGGCATGCACAGTTTTGAGCTGGTACACTGAGGGCTGGAGCCCACAGCCAGGGGCATCTAAGGAGCTGCTCTTTGCAGTTAGTGAGCTGCATCTGCATTGAGCCAAAGAGCCCCCAAGCGTGTTCATTACAGTGCACTGCAATTGTGTTGGGGTCTTCATTAGGTGCCCTGGGACACTGCTGCTGTGTGGATGAAGGCCAAGATGACAATGAGAAACAAAGTTTTGTATCCAGAATTTTCCACATACATTTCCACCTTGTTTAAATGTAGAAGGAAAAGGAATTTTGTGGTTTTACTTTTAGCATTTTCTTTCAATATTCTTCAAACATCATCAGTTTTCTAGCTCCTAAGCATAAACGTAATATTGTTGGCTCTGTGATGTAAAGGGACTGATGTTTCCTTTCTTTTCTGTATCAATTCATTAGTAAGACATCGTCTTTCCTTCAGAATGTCTGATCCTCTCATGAGTGATGTTTCAATTTTTTTTCAATCTCTGCAAGCACAGGGTGTTCAAGGCCTATTCATGGAATAGCACCGTTCTGTGCTGCCATAGGTCCTGCCTGGGCAGCCCAACAACTCACAGATGAGCATTTATGCCCCCCAAGATGCCTGGGATCCCACCCTTGCCACCTACAGCTACCTGGTCCAGCCCTCAGGCCTGCTGAGCCTGATGTTCAGGCTGTGGTCATGCTGCATGTAACAAGATTAACTGGCACAAAAGTATCAAGAATAAAGCCTGATTTTTGGGAAAAAAAAAAAAAAACCTCTGCTGTCAGTTTTATCCATAGAGTATTTTATCAACAGATACCCATCCCAGAGTGAAGAGCTGATGAATATGTTTAGTCATAAATTTCCATCTTCTCAGGGAGAAGGCTGAGGAGGCCTGCAGCTGAGGGAGCCTGAGCGGGTACCAGGGCAGCATGGGGAGAGGTCCTGGGCTGTCCATGGAGCAATGGCATCTCAGGCCTCTCACCAAGGTCAGTCATTTCTGAAGTTTCAGCTTGGCCATCAAGTCACAGACCTTTGCTCAGATGTCGATGACTCCACAATCATCAGTCCATTTGCCCCAGTGTAAGTTACATCTTTTGTTCTTGGAATATTTAGAGAGAACCTTTTATATCATTGTTATTTCATGAAGATTGTTTGGATAGTTGTTGGTCTGCCATATTTTCAGGTTTCTGGTGTTCTCCAGGCGAGTGCCATCACTGGTCTCTGTGCCACCAGACCTGCAGGACACAGGTCATACCTGCCATGACTTTCTGCTCTAGACACATGGTGGCAGCTAGATCTGTGGAGTGCCTTTGCATATGGAGGTGGTAAGGCTGTGGATGCCCCAAGTCCCTGGTCTACTGGTTCAGTGCAGGTCCTGAGAAGCAAGCAAAGTGGCCCACGCAGAGCACGGGAGAAGCCTAATAAGAGTTCCCATGGTGGGACATACCTATGACCTCTGCACTCGGGTGGCTGACATAGGAGGATGGAAATTTGGAGCCCCAGCCGGAGCAACCAAAGAATTAGCAAGACCCTGTCTTAAAAATTTGAAATATTTATTTTTAAAGACTGAGATAGAGCTCAGTGAAAAGGTTCTAGGTTCAGTTTCAGAAACAAATCAAATAGAATTGCTTAGTGAAGGACTATTCAGCTCCATCCCTGCAGTCTTTAGGTAGGGATGGCTTTGCAAATGCCTATAGAGTGCCAGCCTGGATTGGAAGGTCAGCTAACTAGACAGTGAGCTGTGAACTAATAGGAAGGTGGGAGAATTTTTTGTCTCCTATTTTCCTCTAGAAGTTGCCTCTTTAAATGAGTAGCTATAAGAAAATATTACTTTGGGTGAAAAGAACCATATTAATCACACATTTTATTATCAAAATGAATTGTATTTTGTGTGGAGAACTCAAATGTTTCTCCCAGTTTGTATGATGGTCTAATTATTGAGTAATTAGTCTTCATTAGAAATTTCAATAATCCCAGCACTCGGGAAGCTGAGGCAGGAGGATTGTTGTGAGTTCGAGACCAGCCTGAGCTACAAAGTGAGCTTAAGGCCAGCCTGAACTGCATAGTGAGACCCTGTCTCAAAAAGACAAAAAAAAAAAAAAAAAAAAAAAGAAATTTCACAGCTTCTGGTGACCACCAGCCAATGCCTTTTAACAATATCTGCCCATTTCTAGTGCCAGGCACTCTTTCCAATGATATCTTTTCTGTTCCACTTCTCTCCCTTGAAGGGTGCCTCTGAGCTCCCAATGATGCTATGCATTGCCTTAGTCTACATTTGAAATGTTTAAAACAAAGATATGGGAAAGTAAATTTAAAGTCTTCAGGTAAGAGATTATAGACTTGGTCCAGGTGAGGGCTTTGGAGGATTCCAGTCCACACTTTGATGTGGCATAGAAAGACACAGAGTTGTTGTGAGGGGGCAGCCTGTTCTCTATGGCAGACCACTCTGAAGGACAAGAACTCAGCCCTTTGGTGGGGCCATGCTGAGGTTGGACCAGGAGATGTTGATCAGGAAGATATGGAGAGAAGAGCTGGGAGCTGAGGGTGGGAACTTGTCACGTGACCTCTGGGTACCATGTGTTGCCTCTCACTTAGACAACAGGTTGCTGGCCATCCTGGGATCTGAGGAGCCTAAGCTTATGCTGCAACTTTTACAAATGATTGGATATACCTGAGAAGAATACTGTCAATAATGTAGACAAGCCTACAACACCAAAAGCAAAATGCTGTCTTATAGACATTCATGATAGTAGGTGGCAACAAAAGTGTCACTTTTAATTTATACCTCTGTAATATTATTGAATTAAAGTATCATTAAAATTTTACCTCTTATTGAAATTATTAAGAAGCTATTGTTTAAAAACACTGCTCTGGCAAAAAGCGATACACAAATTAAACACTGAAGCGGAAGTGGATCACATTATAGCGGGTATTAAGGCAGGGAGTGAGCCAGGGTGGTGGGGGGCGATCTATCCTGCTTACCAGGCGCAGCCACAAGCAGACTTTTCAGCGTAGCACAGAGCAGGTGCGAAGCACTGTGCCTGTCCACACTGCACAGTAGTACACACCGGCATCACCTTCTTCCACATTCCGTAGCACAAATGTATTGATGGTCTCTGCAGCTTGGTAAGCTTTGTATTTCCCTTGTCTGAGGCCTGAGTCCAGCACAGCCTTGGAACTGGAGGGGTCATAATAGAGAAGGTGCTGCGGGGCCTGCCCCTCCTTAAATCGGTACCAGTGGACATAGCTCTTTCCTACATTCAGGTCACAAGTGATTGTCAAAAGTGACCCACGTTTCTTGGTGACTGAGACCATTTCCCCTTCCACGTTGAAAGATGTCTGACTGCCTGCTAGGGAAACAGCACAAAATAATGAAGAAGAATTAATGGCATTCTTTGGCATGGCAGGGGGAAAAACATCTCCACAGCAGCTCTGCCACCCACTTACCAACTGGCAGGAGAGCTAGAAGCAGGGCCCCAGCCCACAGCATGGATGCTTCTCCTGGCCTTACAAGGAGAGAGACCAGATGGGAACAGAAAGCCCTCTCTAAACGCAAATTCTACTAACCATGAAGGGATCCCTACAACAGGGGGTTAGTCAGGTGTCCCTGACTAAGTCACTGGCAAGAGCAGTAGCTGAGGAATTCTTAAAGACAGCGCATTTGGTGACTCGAAAGGGGCGGTGCTTGGGAGGAGCCCCTGCCTCTCTGCCTCTGCAGCGCCCCCCTGCGGTCTCCAGGAGCAAGTCCTCATCAGAGGGAGAGAAGCCTGGAACCCGGAAAGCTCTGGACTGAAGCGGACTGAGTGTGCACGTGTGGAGAGGTGGGCCTGAAGAGCAGGGTCCTGGCCCTTGGTACAGTGACAACTTTACAACTCCTTTGTTTTTGCTGCCACCGTGAGATGAAAATTCTTTATCATCCCGATGTATCTGTGAGTACAGTGTGGGGCAGTCAGCAGTCATATGTAAGGGATCCCTGAATCCATCTATTTAAAAGAAACTGGAATCAATCAATGGTGATGCACGAGACACTGTGCAAAGTGCAACTGACTTGGGTGTATGCGCACAGGTCAATTTTTTAGTTTTCTCTGTCCTTTAGTCAAAGCAATCTGCAAGTGGGCTTGCAAGATTTAATTTAAAAATATGACGTGTTTGATTCTGAGAAATATTTGGTATATACTTAATGTTTATACAAATGTACCCAGAAACTCGTATCTATTTTTTATATCTTTCTTTTATCAAGTTATGTTGTTTATGTACATTAATAGATTTCATTTTAACAGATCCACACACTCCTCTAACATACTTCGACCATTTCAATCCATCCATCACACATCGCTCTGTCTCTCCTCTAGTTTCACATTTTGGCAGGTATCAGGGCCTACGTGTGGGGCACAACCACCCCGCCCGTTGTCCTGGGCCCTCAGAAAGTGTCCTGACTTCTGCATTTCATTTAGATTCAAGGACAGAAAGAGAGATGATCCAACTAGTATAACCGAATATTGATAGAACTTAGAAGTGATTGTTCAGATTTTTTCCCACCACAATTGTTGATAAATTAAAATATGTACTTACATGATCCATAACAGAATATGTAAATCTGTCCCTGACATTCGTGGTTTGGGGACTCTCTCAGGCAATTTATCCTGTGCTGTGGTTTCAACAGTGAAGAGAAACATCAGAATGGAACCCACTATGTGGGGGCAGATTCACTTACATTGAAGAGCACTGAACAGGGTCATTCCCAAAATATCAGGCCCTGTTTTCTGGCAGTCTGTTGCTTGCGTGGGATAAGCAAGTAGGACGTATGGAGGCAGGATGGCTTCTCGACAGGGGATTCATTATTACAATATGCATCATAGTGACCGGGCTTTCTAAGAAACAAAATGAGTAGGAACCGTCACTGGAACTATCATCTGGGCAACTAACAAACAAGTGTACTTGCTGGGCTGGTGGGAGCATCTTCTGCTAGCAGGAGACCTCTGGGAAGCCAGACAGATGAGGAATTGGGGCTGCTCGTCCTCTGCTCCAGGGAATCATGTGCGCAGGAACAGGAGTTAATGCAGGAACACCAGAGAGCAGATCCCCAGGCCACGTGCGGATGGCTTCACAGGGCCTCGCGCACTGCTACCCCTAGCCTGGGATGGAGGCTTATGGCTCGTAAGTGAGGGAAGAAAGTATTACTGTCACACTATAGTGTGACAAAACAAAATGTCAAAAACATTTAAATAAAAATGTCCCCCCAAAGTCCAAATAAACAACCAAAATATCAAATAGGAAGCTATCTCCACATAGTATGAAGGCCAAGCTCTTACAAGCAGACAACACTGGGGCTAGAGGAGAGAGATCTGTGGGACACTGTGGAAAATCCAGGAAGATCCACAGGTGCATGAGACATTAATACAGAATGAAGGTGTATATTTAGAGCAGCCAGGCTGACTGGGTGTTCAATAAATTCTCCTCTGGCAATTGGCTCATTTCAGGAGAACACACGCTCTTGAGTGAACACTTCAGTATCTAGGTATAATCAAATGTGAGCACAAAGCAGTCAGATTTATCAGTCAACAAATTAGATACAAATTACAGGTGAGATACACCATCAAGAGTCAGAGCGATAGGGGAAAACTAGTAGATTCTATGAAGAAAAATGTGAATTTCTAGCCACTAAAGCCTGTACAATGTAGGTAATGAGGTGACGTCTTTTCTACATATTGGCTATAAGGTTAGTGTCTCTAAAATGTTTGAGGCCAATTACAAACTAATAAAAGTGAATATTGCAATAGAAAAATGGACTAAGAGACTAAAAGAGGTGTTCATTCAAGAAGAAATATAGATGAAAATCACATTTGTGAAATTCTAATAGCCCTCATTGTAGGTAACAAGATGCAAGTGGAACGAGCACACTTTCTTTGAAGGTCGCAGTGCTGGGTTAGGCTTTCCATCACTTCGAAGTTTTACAGCCTTGGCGAAATCAGTTCATTCCATCAACCTGAGTTTCTCATTTGCGAAGGTCAGCGGTACCTGAAGCCTCAAGTGGTATGCGTAAAGATTAAATGAGATGGGGTGGCTGGAAGGCTCGCATGGTAACCACCAGGGAAAGAGAGCCTACACTCAACGTTCTTCACTATTATTTCCTCTAGTACAGTAATTGCTATATACAGATTTCAGATATATGCATGATACACACCTTAATAACAACTGAATAAAACAGTAAGAACATTGATTGTCTGGATTTCTGCATGTACAGTTTAGAGGTGTGGGCCTTATTTTAGTTAAAACATAAAATCTGGTTGCTGGAAAATAAAGGAATGATTAAAATTTATAAAACCAAGCACCTCGGGTCCAGAATACAAGTATCAAATTTAAATAAATATGTGTAATATATTCTCCATAGGTGGTGCGGGGAAAATTTATTACTATCCAACTGAATAATATGTTTTGAATGAAAAGAAAGCAAAGTAAAAATATTACATACAAGTAATTAAGATTTTGTTCATGAAGCTGAATAATAATGCAAACCAAGGTAGTCTAAACATCTCTAACAGAGTCATGCCTTTCATATTGGAAATATGTAGAGGTTTTCATTATATAAACAAATACGAAAATATCAGCTAAAATATGAATTAAATGCAATGGCTGACTGCAAATACAGACTATAGAAAACCAGTTCCAAAACCTGAAAACTACAAACTACCATAAAAGAAGCTATCTATATATCAAACGTAGAGTTTGTTTTTTTTTTTTTTTTTTTTTTTTTTTTTTTTTTTTTTTTTTTTTTTTTTTTTTTAGTTTTATGTATTTAGGTCCTGGTGAAATAGTGCAGTAGAATAAACACTTGCCTGGCAAGTGCAGGGTCCTGAGTTCAATCCCTGGAATCACACAAAAAAATATGTATTTGATACAGGGTCTCACTACCCAGCTCAAACTCATACTGATCCTCCTGTTCTAGCTTTCCCAGTGCAGGATTACAGGCCTGTGCTACCAGGTCTGACCCCTGTGGTTGGCTCAGAGCAAGCTGGGTGGGGCCAGCATGGCACATGGTGCCAGGAATCAAACTCAGGTTCTCGCGCTTGCCTAAGCGGGCACGTAGACTGCTGAGCTATCTCTGCAGCACACATAGAGTATAATTACCTCTAAATGGTAGCTTGCTTGGAGGCCTAAAGATGAAAGAGAGAGAGAGAAAACTAAAAATCTTAAATTGTGCCCAATGGGCCAAGTACTATTAGCAGGATTTTGATATTATTTGCATTTATCTTTGAGTTGATACTGCTACAAGCCCAGCTTTTAATGCAAGATTAAAAAAAAGTAAAGGGACAATCTAAAATGTTAGTAAAGTCCTTCAGATCTACACTTTAAGTCAAGTAATTATGTTTTTCATTTAATTTAAATGTAGGCTATCAAGTAAAATCTAGAATGCTCCGCTACTTTAGACATTGTGAGCACTGCCAACCTCTATACCGTGGCACCTGGAAGTCCCTTCTCCCTACAGTACTCGGCCAGCTGAGCAGAGGGTGCTTGTGTGACTGGGGCATGGTAGAACACGCACCCGGAACACCTTATCTACCAGATGCTAGCGAGCCCTGGGCAGACACCTGGGATAGCGACACCAAGCCAAATGAATGTTCCTCGCTGGACATATGTGGGACATAGAAGGCAACAAAGATACTTAGGCAAACATTTTAAGAAATATAAATATTTACTCAGAAAACTGAAGGATAAAAGGGCACCAGTAGTTGCTAGAGACTTCAAAGGCGTTACCTCGTGCTGAACATAGAGATAATACTATTAATCAAACAATTACCTTGCTGCTTTTGTCTGAACTGTATTTCAGGGTGCCAGGACCAAAGAAGCAAAGCTCTTTATGGAATTATTATGACCACTAAATGCATGAAAATCATTGAAATTAGTGAACTACCATTGCACAACTCCCTGTGCCACCATCAAGAATTGATTTCTAGTACCTGCCTAACAAGTGCACGGTTGTGAGTTTGATCCCAAGTACAAGAGATAAAAACATATAAAAAAAAGAAGAAAGAATTGATTTTTAGGTCCCTCACACATTCTGGATCTAACTCTCTTTCCATAATTCTACTTCTCTGCCTACCCACTGGTTTTTTTTCCTGTCATTTATATTCCTCTATCTCTCTGTCTCTGTATATACTTTTCATTTCATCTTATCTACAGTTCCAACTTTAATCCTCCTTTTCTGTTGCTCTGAATTCTCACTGCTTCTCTTCGTATCAGTCTTTAGGCTTCTGCCTCTGAATTTCTATCTTTGTACTTCCTTTTTCTCTGTCTCTGTCTCTGTCTCTCTGTCTCTTTCTCTCCCCTTGGGTAACTGTCCTACCTATTTCACTTCTTGCCTCTTTTCCTTCCAATTCTTTGTAAGGTCATAAGTCATGATGACTTCTTTAAAGTCTTTGTTAATCTATTATTCATCCTCCCAGGTCCACAGAGGATTTGTGTCTCTGTTGCCTTTTCTACTGTGACAGCTGGAATGTCTTCTGCTCCTCCCTGTGCTGTACGCTTTGGGCTCATCCTCTCAGTTTCCATCCCAGAGACAGTTTCCTGCCTCAGGAGCGGCACTGCATGCACACCCAGCACATGGACGAGAAGCAAGCTGGAAGTGTGAATGTACAGTCCAGCATCTGAACATCAAGTGTCCAAGGAAAACAATGAATGTTCTAGGTGACCTCGAGCCTTTGGCATCCTTCTCTGCTTCTTCATCCTGCACAGGGTCGGTGCAGTGACAGGAGGATCGATGTCTACACAGGCATGAACATGAGGCTCCAAACACCTATAGCAGTTAATGTCCTTCCTGGGTCCCATGCAGGGCGCCCTGCCCCTGAGAGCATGGGGAGGAAGGTTGATGGCAGTTGCCCATGTGTGGAGTTGGGTATTTCCTTTGCATTCATGAGCTGTGACCTTTAGAAAGTGAGCCAGGTTGGCTATGGTTTAACTGTCCTCGCTTTCCCTTCTAACACCCAAAGCCCCTTGAGTTGCCCCAACCAGTAGGGGCCGGTTTGACTTTGAGGCTCTTCCAAGAATCAACCGCATGTGACAGAAGAAAACAGAACAAGCCTGAGAAAACAAAGCCTCAGCGGCCACACCAGTGCTGCCTGTCACCTACTGTGTCCCCTCCTCCCCAGGGCTCTGTTCTGTGCTGCTGAAGTTTAGGGGAGCCTAGATTCATGGAGAAGGAAGGTGCTGAGAAGTCGGAGCTCCTGGGAACCCTGCCAGAGGCCCCACCTGTGACATCTGCTGGGCAAAGCTCTTGGTGATTCCACAGTTTCCTGTCTGGCACTGTGCATTTGTAAAGTGCAGAAATAGCTGCACTCTCTGCACAGGGAACAGTAGCTGGCCTAAGGAGGCCTGATCAGTTCAGAAGAATCAGGGAGTCATCTTAGTTACATTTTCATTTCTTTAGTCTGGTTGGGTCTTGTTTTGTTACCAATAAAAACTTTTACTTAATTTCCACAAGAAGTTGTTTTACAGAAACTGAATGTATTGCAAACAAACAAATACAAACTTGCTAATTTCCATTAAGATATTGTTTTACTTTTAACATATACAAGTATTTTATTTTAAAGGATTCATTTAAAAAGTAGAAAATTATACACTTAATTTTTCACCCATCTTGCTTCTATCCAGTGTTGTCCTCCATAACTTTCCCTGCAGAAATAGTCGCAGAGGAAAGAGGTGTCATGCTTGTTAGTATTAGTACTCAATGCTTAATAGGTAAAGCATACAGAAGACACAGACAGATGTACAACGGACACTAAATGGTTGTTAAATGCACGAAGAATGTTTACCTTCCGGTAGAACAAGAGAAAAGCAAGACAGTCCTCAAAGCGACACTAAGTAAAACCGCAACGAAATCCTGATTTTCATTTGTCAGATTTGCATACTGATGCATCTTGAGCACTCGTCGTTCCAACATTAAATACAGGGGCATGAGAACACCAGGGGGTTCTCTGTCTTTGGGGAGCAAGGCGGTATCGCGTCTCTAGCTACACGCACAAGTTGAAAATGACACAATGCTCCTTGTTGGTTTCAGAATTTTTATAGTGGCAAATTATAGACAAGCAAACAACGATCTTTTTGAGGGACCCCGGGGAATACAGAATTTTATTTTCAGCAGCAACAGACCCTGTAGCTAAATGTTCTGATATATTGATGCTAAAAAAGCTCATGAATGTATAAATATAAAAGAAATACAAATAATGTCTGTTGGATGCTACCTGTGTGGAAAGGGGATATGGGAATATACACAACACATTCCATTTTTACAGACATGACAATTTTAGTGTTGATTTTTGTACAACATGACTTGTCATCCATTTCATAACTTTAGTTACATGTTGTGTATACTGCATTTCAAAACCATGTCCTTGTTATATTTTCCATTTGTTTAAAGAATTTATAATTGGGGAAGGTATGTATAAATCTAATTTGTGACATTGTTTATTTTATTGTATTCTTATCCGTCATTTAAATTTATTTGCTAATGGTCAGAGAGATAACTCAGTAGTGTTATCTAAGCGCCTGCTTAGGCAAGCACAGGGGCTCAAATTCGAGCCCTAGCACAACATGCTGTGCTGGCCCCGCCCTCCAGGCATGCTGAGCCAGCCACTGAGCCTGGGTGCGTTGAAACACACCTGTAACCCCAGTGCTGGAGAGGCTGAAAACAGGATCACAATGAGTCCAAGCCGTGTAGTGAGCCCCTGTACCAAATACATTTAAAAATATCAATTTGCTATAATGGATGAACAGCCTTTTACATCATATTAGTACATACAATTTTCTCCTTGAGGAAGCTATGGGAGCCCCGTCCAGGTAGAGCGTGTCCTGTGCCCAGGCAGGGTGCTGTCTGTGTTGGCTCCTGGTGACTTCCTGTCTGACACAACTGGGCTGGAGGTCAGGGGATCTTTCAGCCACCTGCCGGTTTCAACAACAGCTATGCTCAAGAATAAGTGGTAGCTGATGTGTGATAAGGCCTGGTCTCAGTGATGCCCAGGGGCTACCAGGAGGAGGAGAGGAGCCACTGCTACCAGGAAGAGAGCAGCAGGTCTCACATTAGACAGGCCTGGAGTCCTGGGGGCTCAGGGGCTTACTCTGGGCTTTACATTCACCACACCTGCCGCTGTGGCTCACTGGTTATTCACAGTCAGGCATATTCATCACCAGGAGTTAGTCTGTTTGCACTGGGCATACTTAACCTAGAACTCTCTCTGTGGTCGACATTGGAGGTCTGGTTGCTATAGGGAAATGGGCATAAAAAGCAGTAGAAAAAGAGTGGCTAACATGTAGAAGGCTTGCCATTCAGAAGTGGTTGGTTTTGCTATTATTCAAACAAAACAATAAAGCAAACAGAAAGATAGGATAAGGGATCATCACTCAGAAAATGTTGCCTGCCTGAAATTCTGCCTGAAGGCATCTGAAGGCATCTGAGGCTGTGAGACAGGCAAAACCAAATAAAAATCAAAAACCCTCAAGTGTCCTGTGAAGAACTCCAAAAGTGTAAAAAAGAATAATGGGGAAATTTTGTGAATTGCTGCCTGAGAGCAGAACACGTAGATTTATGAGCACGCTGATTTATAAGCATCGAGATTGTCTTTCGTAATTTTTGTTTGGCTATAGCTGCGCATATACAGCATTGCTTAGCTGTCTACTGACTGTGAGATGTATGTGTCCTCATGTGGAGTTGGATAAATATTTCCACATTTTCTCAGGAGCACTTGTGCAAGCAGCCGGGTGGGCCGGCATTCATTTCATCCAAACATGGTCCAGACTCTTGAGTCATAGAAACCTTACTTGTGGGCAGGACCTGGTCCGTGTGTAAAAGTCTTCCCAGCCAGAAAAGTTATGAGCAGGTTTACCTATAGTATCTGATTGTCAGCACAGACACTCAAAGGAGAAATTGAGGCAGATAACAGGAGGGTTCCCTTCACCAGCCTGAGCCTAATGAGGAAGGAGAGTTCCCTTAAGAATAACGTGTTTCTACTCTAAGATGAAGTAATGTATAAGGCAAGAGCACAGCTCCTGCAGCCAGACACTTCAGCTCAAAGCCCGGCCTTATTTCTTATTAGCTCTGCAGCTGTGGGAATTCCTCAGCTCAGCTTTCCCTCCCATAGGAGAGAGACAATATGCAGGACTCACAGTGTGTTTGTGACACTTAAGGGAGTTAACACACACTTGAACCGTGGCCTGGCACACAGGGAGCACTGCCCAAGTGCCTGCCATTAGAGCATCTTCAGGGTGTCGGTGACGGGACTTAGAGTTTGCAAAAGAACGATTTAATTTGTACACTTTCTTCTAAGGACAATTTAAGGGGGAGTTGTTAGCACGGTAGGTAGGGTGTCTGTCTAATAAAGATGGTTTAACTGATAATGTAGGAGGAAGGAATACATGAAACTAAAATTTGGCCTAGTATTTCAAAATTCAGGAGAAAGGATTTTGAATTTTTCATTAAAGATGAATGAGATCCTGAGTCATATTTACCCTGATTTAAAAATCACACAGTATATCCATGCATCAAATCATTATAAAGCTCCAAAACATGAAAACAGTTCAGGTTTCATGCCATAAAATAAAAGGCAAAAGTGATAAAGCTCAGGGTAGGGGTATGAAGTAACTAGGACTCTACCTTGCTGTGCAGTGTGACTCCTGGTCCTGGGTGCCCCTCCCACAGTGTGTCATTTGCCTGAATTGAGCAGCTGTGCAGTGGTAGGGATGTTATGGTCCAAGAAAATCCATAAACCACTTCTTCACTGATGCACCTGGCTACCCCAGAATTCGCCTTAGGGTGATTCTGAAGCCCTCCGAGCCTGGATGTTGAGCACCATGCACACCATCATGTATCTATCTCTTACTATGTGTGAGGCTCTCTGATGACCTTTGGTTGTTGGCCCCAAAGGGTAGTTGCAAGTCACCTACATACACGGTACTAGTCAGTGTTTACTAGAGAGACAGATATAGTACAAGATAGGCAAATATATATATAAGTAATATGGGGTTAGAGAGAAAAAGCTTTACATTATGATTAATCCATAAAGAGTAGCAACCTCAATAGGACTTTAATATACACGAGTGGGTGATTTTACCTGTTTTAAGGCCCCTTGGGATGCCAAGGGTCATCTGGTGCACGAGCAGCCATGTCCCTGTTCCACCCCTCCTGTCCTCTCTTAAAACACATAATGGATATCATCATTGGTGCTCTTGTGTGGATACGGATGGGGCATCTGTGGTTTCTACAACAGAATCGACCACATTCCTGGGCTGCTGGAACACTGCCTGTGTGAAACATTAACTCATCCACCCCAGCTCTGGAGAGAGGATGAGCCTAGGAAGACCTTAAGCGACAGGGAATGCAAACATCCAAGGTCAGCCAGATAGCGAATTTCAGCCCAGGACTGAAACTCAGGCGCTGAGAGCCCAGGGCCCACATGCTCCAGTCCCCTCATCAGGCTGCCTTTCTGGGCTTGTGCTGTATTCAAGTGAAGAGCAGGAAATGCAGTGGTTTGAAAAACTAGTGCAAAGCCAAATACTCTCAGTTTCTTAGTCACTTAATAAAATAATATGCATGAAAAATTGAAATCAACTTTCCCATTGAAATGCACCCTTGCCAGCACAAATGAAAGCTGAGGGGACTGAGGACAATTCTGGAGCAGCACTATGTTATAGGACTGTGGTAAGGTTTGGGGGGCCCAAAGAGGAAAAACCCTTCCCATTAGGACGGAAAAGAAATCTGACATAGATTGGGTCAGATGAAAGCTACAACCCCAAATGGAAGGCAGGGGAGACCCAGAGAGAGAGTTATTTTCTAACAGCTTGTGGGGCAGGCCCACACTGAGAGCAATTCCCAGGCAATCCTCAAACCACTGTTTGAGACATGCCTGCCCCATGGGTGCTATGTAGGATGCAGAAGTGTCTTGCTTTGTCTTGGTCTTAACCATCCAGCAGAAAAGTATAATAATGAGGTATAAAAAGTAAAGCCATGTTAATACACTGAGCTGTAAAAGGCTCAAGTCAATGACTTCTGACATTGCCAGTCCTACGGACAACCCACTACTACTATGGACCACTGGCCTACATTGGAATATTTTGCTGAACTCACACACCTACAATATTTAAATGATAATGGAATACCCATCTCTGATAAAACCAAATAAAAAGGGGATATAAATGAAGGACCATTTTATAGTGAAATATACACATATATTTATGTGTGTATATATATATATGTATATAGATAGATAGATATAGATATAGGTATATATACATATATATCTGTATATACCAAATAGTTAGGATAGATATACAGCTACTTTTCCTTAATTCAGTGAGAAGAAAGATTTATACTAATAGTGTTTGAACAGGGTGTCATGTCTGCATCTTGTATTATGAATAATTACCATAAAGACAGCAAGGTGCAATGTATTAATTATTGTAACTGTCTTACTAACCTGTTTTGAAACTATCTCACTGCTATTTGTTTCTCAATAAAATTAATTTTTAAAAAAGTGGCTCACAGCAAGAAAAGCTTTCAGTCTGTCAGACCTGAAGTGTGTCCCACAGGGAGAGAGACTTGAGAATCTGATACCTGGATGAAAACAACTAAAACAGGGAAGGTGTGTGTGTGTGTGTGTGTGAGAGAGAGAGAGAGAGAGAGAGAGAGAGAGAGAGAGAGAGAGAGAGAGAGAGAGCACAACTGTGAGAAGGACTTGGCCTAATCAGTCACCACAGAAAAGTAATTTTTAAAAAAATGATTTGTGCCTTAATAGGCAAAGACAAAAAGCTGATTAACATCAGTGTGCTGGGGTATGTGGTGGGGCAGGGTGGGGGGGGACGCAGGCTGACAGAGCTGAAAAGAAGCGGAACATGACAATGGGTGATGACAGCAATCGGCTGAGACCGGGCCCAACACCGGCAGCACACCTCAGTGGCCACCTAGGAGGGAGGCACAAGGCCAAGAACCAGGCCCAGCAGAGCCTTCCAAGACAGGAGGGGTGAAACAGGGGCTGTCTTTGCAATAAGTACAGAGTAAGCACAGAATGAGACAGAGTGTAGGGTCTCCTCCTGGCACCGGAAGCCCTGAGGCCAGCTCTTGCTGGTCATCACCAGCTTGCTGCTGCTCACAGCTGTCTGAAAGCTGGAGCAACTCCAGCCTGGGGGTAAGTGGCCAAAGTCCTGTTAGGCCTAAGGAGGGTTTGTAGGAGAAATCAAATTTCAAACTTTAGCTAGCTTGTAGATATATATTTTGAGCCCCAGTGTGAATTATGTACATAAAATACTTCTCGTGTGTTCTACATTTTTTTTTTTTTTTTTTTTTTTTTGGTGGAACCAGGGATTGAACTCAGGTCCTTGCGCTTGCCAGGAAAGCATTTATTCCACTGAGTCACCTCGCCCACCCCTATGTTCTAAATTCTTAAACTGCACTTGCAGGGTTAATTAGCTCCTTTTTCTGATCTTTGTCGGTTTAAGATAAGAACACTGATTCAATGTTACTCAGAGGTCTACTGGCAGTTGGTCAGATTTACAAAGTACCAGCTGGACTTGGTGGTGCACAACTGTAATCCCAGCATGCGGGAGGCTGAGGCTGGAGGACTGTCTTGAGTTTAAGACCATTCTAGCCTACAAAGTGACCTCAAGAGTAGCCTGAACTGCATAATGAGACCCTGTCTTAAAAAAACCAAAAAAATTACAAAGTAACAATCTGAGAAAGATCTAAAAGAAAGGAAAAATAAAGAGTACCCTAAAGTTTAAGCAGAGCCTGTCAAATTCATTGTAAAAGTATATAGCAAATGAGAAAAAATATGAAGGCTACAAATTTACTTTTGATATCAGAAGATTTCCTGTTTGTCATTTGATTTTTGTGAGTAAATGTGTGTGTGTGTGTGTGTGTGTGTGTGTTTTCATGTGTCCAATGTATTGGAAGACAACAGAAAGGCTAGTATTTAATAAAAGCCAAGCCTTTTGTGTGATCATTATGTACCAGGTACTCCAAGAAGTGCTTCTGGTCTTATTTAAATCACCTAAGTGACATGTACTCTGGACAACTCAATGTAGTAGGGAGTCTTCTAATCTTAATTATTTCTACCAAATGAGCTTTTCTTGTCCTAGGGACTGGGCATTTTAGCATAACTCTTCCTGATGACAGAAATATAGGCCAAATCACAGTTCTACTTATCTGAGAAAAATTTATAGCAGAAGTGTTACTTATTAATGATGAACTACAAAAAATTACAATTCTTTTAAAGTCCTCAAGTCTAGTCTGCAACATTCGTTCTTTGGATTTTCTATCTGTAGCCGAATTTTTTAGCAACTGACATGACCAGCAGGGGAAGAGTTTTGCATCATAAGATATGAAGGCCGACTCATGCTAAAATTTTTATCTTTCAAAATGGTTCTTCTGGGGTTGATTCTGTTAACGATGCAAAGAAATAAGAAAATATAACTTATTATTTGAAAGTGTAAGTGGGTGTGAATACATATAAATATATACAGTTTTCAGCTATAGAGTCAGGAACAGTCCTTTAAAATTTTTTCTTAGTATTTTTGCAGTATTGGGAGTAGAGCCCAGGGCCAGTCACACAGTATGCAGCACTGTTCCACTGAGCTGAATTCACAGTCCAACATAAGCATTAAAAACATGAGCCCTGCAGCTCTAAATATAGTCGTTCTTCCTCAATATAGTTCACTGAACTTCAGTTTTCTACTATGTTTAGTTATGAAAAGTTGAATTTTAAGAAAGAAAATAACGATTAGAAGAACATAATTCAACTCCTGTGGACATTATGAGAATCCCTTAGTGTTCTTACGATTCTTAAGAAATGTCCTTTCTTATTGCTGCCATTAAGCCCCCTAATGCCACTCTTTCTGGGAATAAAATGATAGGGAAATGTACATTTAAGGTTCTCAGTTTGTGTTGTTATCTGATTTTGTTTTACTTTGATTTGATTTTTTTTTTTTTTTGTAACAGTATTTTTGTCCATGATTGTGCACTGAGACACATTTTGGCCATTCTTTCAAGATTGTGGTGTCCCCTTAACTTCCCAGTTTGTGCACATGATTTTTCTGAAGGTGAGGTGCTTTGGGATATAAACATTAATACTAATAAAAGCTGAGAGCACGTCAGTGATCTGTGCTCTGCTAGCTGTTGTGGGAGGTGCCTTCCAGCCTGTCCTGGGAGAGCACGTCCTCTAGCTTTTCTATCGGAAGCCAGGGAAGTACAAAAGTTAAAACAACTAGGACTAAAACAAGTGCTGTAATACGAGACTAACGCAAGTCGTCATTTTTATGCATCAAATGGGCTTCGGTGAGATTAGTAGGGAAGACAACTGCAAAGAACGACAGCAAGGAATATTCCTACCATTATATGTGCACGAGGGGGTGTTTACATGTGCACGTGTGGAATTATATCCAATCTGTTAACAGAGAGGTAGATTTTAAAACTGTAAGCCTTACAATTCCATAACTAATTGCCCATTATCTAATTGTGTCAATGTGCTCATGTGTCATGTTTCTACATATAGTTGCTACACTTAAATATTTTATTGACAGATGCCGTTTATACAGATTGATGAATTTCAATTTGGCACATCCATGCCATATTTGAATCATTTTAATTGCTTATTTCTCCCTAGCCCTTTCTGCCAAATTTCCGTTTGCTCACTTTCTCTTTCCTACTACAAGTTCGTCCGCTTTCATGTTTTCTCTGCCTCTCTCTCTCTCTCTCTCTCTCTCTCTCTCTCTCTCTCTCTCTCTCTCTCTCTCCAGTATTTCTATTGGAGTTCCCACATACATAAGAAAACATGCAATATACTGTTATTTCTCTACATGTGATGAGCTATAGTTCTATCCATTTTATGGACAAAGAATTTTGTTTCCCTTTTAATGTCTGAATAATATTCCATCCTGCGTATAGACAGTATTTCTCTATCCATTTTTCCATTGACTGATGGGGTGTTACTATAGCTTGGATATTGTGAATATTTCTGTAATAGACATGGTTGTCTATATACTATGCTAACTTTGATTTTTTTTTGCTTTTCAAGAAAAACACAACTCAATCATTAAAATCTTTTGTCCTAAAAGAAAAAGAACAGGCGTGTCATAGATTTGCCACCACTGCTCTAAAGCAATAACAAATTTATATGACTTTTCTCTACACTCATAGCTCCTAGCACAGTGCTTACTACACAAATAGGTGATGTACAGATGCTTGGTCAATGAAAATTGTTACAGAAATCTGTTTGCTTTACAGGTTTCAGCATCCACTGCTGACATGAAGCGTGGGATCCACAAAGAACCCATCCCACCCTAGAGCCTGCATCTGCAGGCACTTGATTCAGGGAAATTTCATATCTGAGCAGAGGAAAGCAGACATGGTTTTCTAAACCTCTTGCACCTTCATTATCCCTCATTTACAAACATGACTGCCAGTGTTGGATTTTTGTGGACGTGAGGCACTTCTAATAATAAAACCAATATCTATTCATGGATCATGGGTGCACCATGTGCTCACGTAAATGTTGCACCCACACATTTTGCTTAAAGTCTCAATAATTCTTTTGTGAGTTGTATTAAAGACAGCCCCATATTGTTAATAAAGAAACAAAATGTAAAGAGACAGTTAATTAATTTACTTGGAGAACAGCAGGGCCAGTATCCAGAGCATAGTCAGAGGGTTGAAGGAGGTAGGGCATTTGTATCTTATACAAATAAAGCATTCCTTGTAAAGTATATTGTACTTTTATAAAAGACAATATATAAAATATAAATTCACATAAAGCAATAAATCATATTGTGCTTATGTACAAATAAAGCATACAAATGTGGAGAAAATAGTTCATAGAGCATATTTCCACAACTGTGAAGACTATGGAAGTCTCCTAGTGCATTTGTTACTGTCAGCAGATGGTACGTACTATCACAGGAGTAAAATTCTTTCTGGGAACAAGAAGAAAGACTGAGTCACATTGTGGGTTCATTAAATAAAACTTTAACTGTGACTTGTTCTTATGATTTAAAAGGCAAAACTGCATAAATTTACATCTTGGTTTCCTTAGTCATGCAAATGATAGACACATGGATAAATGAGTTTTTTTTTTTTTTTTTTTGGAACAAGGGATTGAACTTAGGTCCTTGCGCTTGCCAGGGAAGTGCTTATTCCACTGAGCCATCTCCTGGGCTTCATAAATAAGGTTTTTAGTTGAAGTATTTCTGAATGTCTACCATTGCAACTTCTTATTAGAGTAATTTAATAACCAAGATTGGTAATTTCCTGTTCATATGCGATAACAAGAAAATGATCTATTAACTTCAACTTGCAGTCATGTACTTCGGGTAGAAATTCTCAATTTACTACAACAAGCTAGGAAAGTTCAAAAGTTAAAATGATCGGGAGAAGTAAAATTATAAAGAAAATAAATGATAAAGTGTAAAATTTTTAAGTTTCAAATTTTTTTGTGGGATTAATGCTTCCATCAAGGAGAAATTAGGGCAAATGCCAGTAATTTTTTTATTTCTTATAGATAGATAGATAGATAGATAGATAGATAGATAGATAGATAATTGATAGAAAAATAATAAATAGATAATAGAAATGTAGATAATAGCTACATAAATAAGCAGATAATAGATAGGTAGATAGATGGATAGACAGTCTATTACAGGGTTCCAGCAGTGACACTAAATAGCATAATGAGCCCAAGGTTCTAAAACAGATTGGCACACTCTATGTAATATAGATGTCATTCATAGGAGATGTGATGATAACTTAGAGTACAATGTTTACTTTTTTAAACTTAGCAATAAAAGCCACAGGCCATCAGGCACCATCAATCCCTCCCTACCCCTCGTTCAGTCACACTTGTCTCATCACCCCTGCCACTCTCTCAAGAGGTTCTAGAGGTTCTCTCTGGGAGTGTCTTCAGATGGCCTCCTGGTGGCTGCCTGGATGTCATGAACCTGTTCAAATTCTTTTCCTTTCATGACCATTTTTACTTTGGTGAAGAGCTGGCAGTCATGGGGAGCCAGATCCAGAGAACAAGGTGGGTAAGGACACACCATAATATTTTATTTAACCTTCATTGCTGTCAGTGTTTTGAATTTATTGAGAATGCCGTGGCAGCCACAAAGGTACTGCCTGAAGACACTCAGGAAGGAAGGCTTTCTAACGGTTGCTTCAGAAGTGTGCCTGAGTTGAGAGGGAGTATTTCAATAGAGATTAGTGGCAGTGTATCCATTAATGAAATTATTTTTTAATATAAATACTCACTATAATTTATGATCATGCTGCCTATTTTCTCATATTGCTGCACATGAAAATGTCAAAGTTCATAAAGCATATTTGTTTAAATAAGAACTACAGAATAACACTTAGAAGAAGACTATATTCTTCTAAGAAATAATGGAAACAGGTGAGTCATTCCAAACCTAAAAATATTTATGTAAAAATGATTACAAAACTGTATTACAAAAAAAAATTACACAAAACAATAGAGAAAAACAAACAAATCACCCTGTACTTACCTTTGAAAAGTAAGTGGGTGGCTCAAGAGAGACAAGAGAAAGGAGGGCAATTGTGTAGGATGACCTTCACTATCACTGAAGAATCTGCTAACTATTGGCTCAGTAGAACCTTTCTTTGCATGCAAATTTAAGAAAGAACCTACCCTATGACACTGTTACCTCATTTTGAGGATTTCATGGAAATGAAAAATTGTTTTGTTGTTAAACAGACTCATTGCTTGCTCTACTCCAGCCTCATTGGGGTGGTGTTTCTCCACAAAAATTTGCGTCCTTTGCACGTTCTATACATCTTCCTAATCTTACTTGTAGGGAGGGATTCTTCTGCCACTTTCTTTTCCATTTCTTCAGAGGCCTCTCGCATAACATCTTGCTATTGGGAAATGATCACTCACAATTCCATCTTAAAGAGAGAGAGAGAGAGAGAGACAGACAGACAGACAGAGACAGTGAGAGAGGGAGAAACAGAGAAAGGAAGACAGAGACAGAGAGAAAGAAGAACCAGTGGCTCAGTTGTGATCACGTGGCCTTCAGTGGTGTCAGGTGCTGCTCATATTGCAAGTCATGGCTCGTTTATGGAGTTAAAAATTTTTAGAAATATTGCTCATCTTGCAGAACAAGTTACTTTCAATCCAAGATTTTCTGTACTTTCCTATTGATTTTGAAAAATGTGTATGATGTCATTGACAATTTTTCCTACTGATACTTGGCTCACAAGCAGCATGAGTGGACGCATTGCTTATTAGAATTTGCAAATAAAACATTTTACTTATAGCTTATTCCCTTGCTATTCATTTATTTAGTCCTACTTGGAATCAGAACCAGGGCCTCTTGAATGCTAAGCAAGTACTGTACTACCAATCCTTTATATATTTTTTGTTTTCAGATAAGATCTCCTAAGTTGGACAGAACACATGTTTGTTCTACCTCTTACACACCAAGCCCTGCTTTTTATTTAGCTTATTAATCTTTGGAAGTCTATTAAAGAAACCCCAAATGGCAAAAATAGCCATTGGAGGTGCAAATTCTTCATCTTATACAAATAGATCACAGACCTGCCCCTGCCACACCTTGTTCCTAACCACAGTGTGAAGTAGTTGAATGAACAGGATTTGGAACTTTGAACCTTTAAACTCAAATTACAGCTACATTTGAATTCTCTATTCTGTTTCCTGCATGGCCTTTAAAGGTTATAATCAGGGCCTGGGAAATAGCTCAGTGGAATAAGTGTTTGCCTGGCAAGTACAAAGGCCTGAGTTCAATCCTTGGTTCTGCAAAATAAATAAATAAATAAATAAATAAATAAATAAATAAATAAATGTAAAAGTTATAATCATCTATAGGTGAAGCTAAAAGAATGAAATGTATAGGTCATATTTGATTCTTGGTTTCATAACTTTTCTGATTGTGTTTTTGATCGTTTCTTAGTGAGTCTGTCAGTTTTATTAGTCTGCATTGGACATGTTTACAGCAATGTTAGGGAAACAGTAAGTGAAAGTAGTCCAGATGCAGGGAGTCATGAACACAGCCCTCAGGAGGGTTTTGGAGGACACGAATGTGTATCTGGTCTATAGGAGAGACATAAGGTTTGAAGAGAGAGTGGCCTGTTCTCCATGCGAGACAACATGGGAGGATCCAGAACTCAGCCAGTGACAGGGCCATGCAGCAGCTAGAGTAACAGATGTGGATCAAGACGATCCAGAGTGAAGATCTGGGAGCTGAGAGTGGGGACTTGTCATGTGCATGCTGGGGACCACTTGCTGTTGCATCTGAGACAGCAGGCTTCTGGCCACCCTGGGATCTGAGAAGGAGCCTAAGATGACGCTGTCACTTCTAGAAATAATTGGGTGTATGTGAGATTATCATTGTTAGTAACCCAAACAGCCCTGAAAAATCAAAATTAGAATGCTTCCTTATACATATTCATGAGTATTCATGAGAATACATGGATACAAAAGTATTTTCCATTTATACTTCATTAACACTGTTGAATTATCTGTTTCTGAAAATTTCTTCTCTTATTGGGATTGTTCTGAAGTGATTATCACAGAAACATTGACAAAGGGATATGCAAATTAAACACTCAGTCCATTCATCAACCGGAAGTTGATGACAATGTACTAGCTATCAGGACCGAAAGTCAGATGGGGGCCAATCTAGCCTGTGCACCAGGAGCAGCCGCAAGCAGACTTTTCAGTGTAGCACAGAGCTGGTGTGAAGCACTGTGCCTGTCCACACTGCACAGCAGTACACACCGGCATCACCTTCTTCCAAATGTTGTATTATAAGTGTATTGCTACCCTGTGCGGCTTGGTAAGCATTGTATTTTCCTGGTCTGAGGCCCGAGTCCAGCACAGACCTGGAGCTGGAAAAGTCATAATAGAGAAGGCGCTGGGGGGCCTGCCCCTCTTGAAATCGGTACCAGTGAGTGTAGCTCCTTCCTACACGCAGATCACAACTGATTGTCACATGTGACCCAGGATTCCTGGTGACAGAGACCATTCCCCCTTCCATGTTGGAAGATGTTTGACTGCCTGCTGGGGAAACAGCACAAAATAATGAAGATATTTCATTATCATATTATTATTTCATTTCAAAATAATAGGCATGGCTGGGGGAAAAGTATCTCAAGAGCAACTATGTCTCCCACTTACCAACCGGCAGGAAGGCTAGAAGCAGGGCCGCAGCCCACAGCATGGATGCTTATCTTGGGTCTCACAAGGAGAGACCAGATGAGAAGAACAGAAAGCCCTCTACAAACACAAATCCGACTCAACACGAAGGGCTCCCCACACGAATAAGCTGGCACTGGTCTTCCTGCCTGAATGACCGACCTGGGCAGTGCCTGAGGGACTTTCTGAGAAAGCCTCCCAGCTGCTGGCCAGAAGAGGCGGTGCTTGGGAGGAGCCCCTGTCTCTCTGTCTCTGTCTGGTCCTGCCGCGCCGCCCTGTGGTCGCCAGGAGCAAGTTCTCACCGGAGGAGGAGAAGAAGCCTGGAGCCCTGAGAGCTCTGGACCTAGGCTGACTGAATATGCACCCGCTGGGAGGTAGGTCGAAAAACTGGGGCACCCCTCTTTCTCCTTTCTGTTCCCCGCGCTTGCTTGGCTCAGCTCTCGCCTTCCCTGGAGTCAATCATTGCCTCAGGGGCCCTGTCACTTGTGGAAACTGTGACTTCATTACAGGGTAGTTTCCTTCGTTCATGTTGCCCTCATGTTCTTGTCACGAGATGGAAATTTTTCATTATTACCCTGGTGCAGTCACATGTGTGAGTAAAGAATGGGGCAGCTACCAACTGCACTTCGGACAGTCCCTGCATCCACCTTATTAAAAGATACTGCAGTCAGTGACGCTGATGTGTGAATGTATGTGACACTGCAGAGTGAAACGGCCCTGCGTGCACGTGCGCGAGTCAGTTTAGTAGGCATTTGCTTGATGAGCAAGTCAAATTAACTTTCCAGAACACTTGCAAGAGTATTTTAAAAATATAAAATTTTTAGTTCCAAAAACTTTTTGGTACATACTTAACATTTGTACAAAAAACAGAGGCACTTTAACGAACTTGGCAAGTAGGCGCTTTTCCCCTTCTTTCTTTGTAATGGAGTATATTTGTATGTTTGTATACACTAATAGATTTCATTTTGACAGATTCACACGTCTCTAATGTATTTTCGTCATTTTAACCCCCTCCATTATGCACACCGTCCTGCCTCTCCTCCGGTTTCACATTTGGGCAGGAGTCGAGGCTTTGTGGAACACACCCTTCCTCTGAGAAGGTATACTGTCTTCTGCATTTCATTTGGACTCATTTTCAGAAAGCCAGATACTCCAACTAGCATAATGAAAAAATGATAGAATTTAAAGGCGATTATCCAAACTTTTCCACCACATTATTAATAAATTAAACATATGTTTAAAAGATCTGTAATAGAATGTTGAAAATCCTTGCCTGACAGTCATAGCTTTGGCCTCTGTCACGCAATTCACCTTTTTGCTGCAGTGCCTTCCAGAAAGTCAGGCAGGTAAAGAATTTAGGCTGCTCATCCTCTGCCCCAAGGGACTGCGTGTACCCGGAGAGGGGGCTGAAGCAGGAGCAGACAGAGGGCAGAGGCTGAAGTGCCACGAAGAATGACCTCCCAGGCCACTGTGCATTTGCTACTGCAAATTCCTCAACAGGACAGAGGCTCATGGTTTGGATGTGAGAGAGGAGAGAATTGCTGTCACAGTAGAGAATGTGACAGGACCAAATGGCAAAAACATTTAAGTGGAAATGTCAACAACAACAAAAAAGGCCAATTAGGAAGCTACATTATCCAGAGTAGAAAATGTAAGCTCTGAAAAGAAGTAGACATTGAGGCTAGAGAAGAAAAATATGTGGGACACTGGAAAATCCAGAAAGATCCACAGGTGCTTGAGACATTGACATAGGGTAGAGATGTGCATACAAAGTGGCCAGGTCTGATTAGGCATTCCATAATTTCTGCTCTGGAAATTGGCTCACTATATGGGAACAAATAATATCATCATTATCTAAAGAAATACGAAATTATAAAAAAACATTAGAAATGACACAGAACTTAAACAATCAATTCTAAAGTAATTAAAATGTGGTTGTTGTATTGCATAATGTTGTCTTGAAATTAGTTGTGCAGGTTACCAGATAGAAGCATGCACAATTGGAAGAGAAAAAGTTACAAGACATTAAAATGGCATGAAAAAAAGAAAAACTTAAGCATTGACTGCTTGTCTCTGTAGAACAGGAGAAATCAACAGGACAATTAACGGAACCATCCTGCATAGATACAAAAATATGTTTGTCTCCCTGCTTCCCTCCTCTCCTGTCCTTTACCTGATTCCAGTTTTGCCCTCACTTTGAACAGATTCTTTCTCTTTCACGGGATCTATCATATCTTTCAGATTTTAATTACTCTTTCAGATTCTTACACTAGCAAGACAATATGATATTTGCACATGCAAGTCCAATTTATTTCACTTATGTGGATGGTCTTTAGTTGCATCCATTTACCTACAAAAGCCTTGCATTTACTATTAAACTATAATTATAGTTTAATAATATTCCATTGTGTAATAATACTATATCTTTCATATACATTCCTGGGTTAATGTACATTTGGGTTGTTTTCAAGATTTAGCTATGACAAAGTATATTTCCATAATCACAGGTGCACATATATTGCTATGGCATGATGTTTTCAGTTCTTCTGGAAAAGCACCTAGAAGAGGAATAGCTTGGCTTGAAGGGGATCTCCAATCTTAGTATTTTGAGAAATTTATACCCTGAATGCCATGCTGTCTGTATGAGTCTCCACTCCAACCAACAGTAGAGAAGTGTTCCTTTCTCCCCAACAGCCCTTCCAGTATTTGTTATTGGTTGACTTCTTGATGACAGCCATTCTTTCTGGGGTGAGATGGAATCTCAGTGCTGTTTTAATTGGAATTTCTCAAATGACCAATGATGTTGAACTTTTTTCCATATATTTATTTTCCAGTTGTATTCCTTCATCTCAGAAGAGTGCATTCATCTGAGATGCTCATTTGAATTGGGTCTTTGAATTTTTGGGGCCTATGTTTTGATTCTTTATATGTTCTAGATAGAGGCTCTCTGTCTGAGGGACAGTTGGCTAAAACTTTTCCCAATTTGTGGGGGTTTTTTTTTTGTTTGTTTTGCTGGTGATTTCTTTCAAAGTGCAGAAACTTCAAAAGGATGAGATATAGTTGTTGATTCTTTAAAGTATTTCCCATGCAGTTTGGGTTTTGTTCACGAACTCTGCACCTACACCTATGCTTTTATTTCTACATTTTTTCTTCTAGAAGTTTTAGTGTTTCTGCTTTGATATTTAAGTCTTTGATGTATTTTGACTTTAATTTAGTGCTTTGTGATAGACATGGGTCTATCACATAGCCTTCAACATATGGAAAACCATTTTTCTTCCCAGCAGCAAAAATAAAGAGGTTATCTTTCTTCCAGTCAATGTATGCGACCCCTCTGTCAAATATAAGGTGGTTGAGTGTATTTGCAGCTGAGTCTACATCTTCTAATCTAAGCCACTGAACCTCAGGTCTGGTTTTTTGGCCAGTACCATCCTGATTTTATCACAACAGCTTTGTGTAATAAGTTCAACTCAGGGATTGTTATGCCTCCTGTCTTGCTTTTGTTGTTCAGAATTGCTTTTGCTATTCTAGGTCACTTTTGATTCCAAATGAACTTCATGATTGTTCTCTCTAGACCTATGAGGTAGACTAATGGTATTTTAATTGGGATTGCATTGAATCTGCATAACAATTTTAGGAGTATGACCATTTTCACAATGTTGGTTCTTCGTATCCTTGTGCAAGGAATATCTTTTCATTTTCTGAATTCTTCTTTGATCTCTTTTCTCAAAGTCCTGTAACTTTCGTTGTATAAATATTTTATTTCCTTTGTGAGATTGATTCCTAAGCATTTCATTTTGGGGGAATGTTATTGTGAAAGGCATGGTTTCCCTAATTTCTCTCTTGGTGTGTTTGTGTATAGAAATGCTATTCATTTTTGAGTGTTGACTTTTTACCCTGCTACATTACTGAATTTGGTTATTTAATCTACAATTTTTTTGGTGGAGATTTTGGGGCCTTCTATGTACAGTATCATGTGTTCTGAAAATAATACTTTTACTTCCCTCTTTCCGATCACTATTCCTCTAATTTCTCTCTTGTCTAATTACTCTGGTTAATGTTTCCAGAACTATATTCAATGGCAATGGTGATAACTGACATCCTTGTCTTCTTCCTGAATTTAAAGTTAAGGATTTCATTTTTTTCCATGTGGTATGATGTCAGCTGTTGATTTGTCACAGATGGTTTTTATTAGGTTGAGGTAAAAAACATCTACTCTAATTTTCTGTAGGTTTTTGTTTTCATGAATGAGACAAACACCAAATTCAAATAAATATGCACAATATTGTCTCCATGTGTACTAAAGGAAAGATTTATTACTATTAATTTGCATAACACATTTTGAATAAATGAAGAAAGTAAAGATATTCAATATAACCTATCAAAATTTTGTTAGAGTAGAGATAAACAATGAAGAATGGAGTCTTAGATCTCTAAAGGGATCTTGTCTTATAATTTGGAGCCTGCATATATGTAGAGGTTCACATTGTATAAACAAATACAAACTAAAAAAGAAAACCAGTTTCAAAAATTAGAAAATACAAACTAAAGGAAGAGACGCTGCCTACCCATCACATGTAGCATATGGCATAATTACTATAAAACGTTCAAAACTTGGGAGGCAACAGTAAGAGCTGCAATGCTGGGTACCGGGAGGTGGAAGTGTACACAGCACTTAGAGCCCGCAGCCGCGGGCATCAAAAGAGCTGCTCTGTAATTAGTAATCTGCGTCTGCATAGAGCCAAAGAGCCCACAAGTGCGTTCATTGCAGTTCACTGCATTCCTGTCAGGATCTTCGCTAGGTGCCCTGGGACACCGCTGCTGTGTGGAAAGAAGGCCAAGGCGTCAGTAGGAGAAAAAGTTTTGTATTCAGAACTTTCCATATACATTCCCACCTTGTTTAAATGTAGAGGGAAAAGGAATTTTGTGGTTTTACTTTTAACATTTTGTTTCAGTATTCTTTGAACATTAGCAAGTTTGCAGCTACCAAACACGAAATAAACATAAAAGTTATTGTTTCTGTGAAGGTCAGTGATATTTCCTTTCTTTTCTCTTTAGATTCATTAAGCAGATATTATCTTTCCTTTAAATTATCTGACCCTCTCATGAAAGATTTTTGGAATTTTTTTTTTTTTTTCAGAACTCTTCTCATATAAGATGATCAACTCCTGGGAGTGGAGACAGACTTCTAATGTGTAGGCTACAGTTCTTGTCCTGAAAAACTAACCACTCACTAGAGCTGAGGTAGTAAACACTTGCATCCCTTAAAATGCCCTAGGAGTCCACCCTTCCTAACCTGGAGCTATGTCATCCAGCCCTCAGCCTTGCCAGGACTCAGCTGCAGCCTGTGGACGCGCTGCACTCCTCAGGGTGGGGCCTCTGTGTCAGAGCAAAGGAAAAGAGAGTCTGTTCTATGAACTGCACCCCAGATACCACAAACTGTGTCTACAGTAAAACAGATTATTTTCTTGGCCTTATTTCCTATCCACTTGGGTTCCTATTTAAACTCTATGATGTTGAATATTCCTGGTTATCCAGAAAGAAGGCAAGGTGCATGATTTCCCTTTCCAGAGATTTCCAGAAATCATAAATCATTCAGTGACGAAGGGAGAGGCTTGATGATGAGTGACTGTGCGAATGGAATGACATGAGTACTCTGAGCAGGGCCACCAGGAGGCCTGCAATCACCTCTGCCACATGCAGAGAGGAGGATATGCAGAAGGAGTAACCTGCATTACACTGCCAAGGTAGTATTTAATGCTTCAGAGTTGGCACTTCAGCTCTGATGTGAAATGTTTTAAGCCATGGGGAGTCATAGCCTCTTGTCTCCGGGCTCGGTCCCAGCCCAAGCATGGAGTGCAGCTCTCCATCCCACTGAGCTCATGCATGCTGCATGGGAGCTGCAAGGGCAGAGCAACACTGCCCTGTCACCTTGCTGTAATGGCTGCACACCAACACTGCAGCTGCAACCATTTGTTCTGCTTAAAGCCAATTGAGGAGATAAGAAAAAGCCCCAGCCGGCTCTGTACAAAACAATCCATGCAAGTCGGGTGAGGTTTGGTCAAAATGGCTGTTGGTTATATTTCCTACCCCTTATTAGAAACCTGCTTGGTTTCTCAATCTCCTTCTAGCTGTGTCTTTGTCTCAGCATTTTCTGTTTGGTCCCAGGTGCAGGGGTTGGACTGGTTTTCTGCACATGTCCTGCATCTTTTAGTTGACAGCTGATGCCCACTTGCCCAGCTGGCTGGTCATGCACTAATTCCTGCCGCAGAATTATCAAAACTTCCATGCGCTGCAAATTGCTTGTTGCCTCCTGTAGCCCCCATTCCTTGACTAAAGAAATGGAGAAATTTGACTATGGATGATTTGTTGTTATATTTTTCTCAGCAGTGAATAATATTTGTTTCTCTTTTTTTTTTTTTTTCTATATTAGAAGCCTTAAGCAATTGAGCCTGGTAAGATACAGAAACTTCTGACAGCTATATCTAAATTTTAGCACAAGAGAAAATGCCTTAAAACTTGGGAGCTTTAAATTAAAGCTCCATAGTTCCATAATTTCAAGTAGGAAAAAGAAAGCTCCCGGAAATTCAAAGCTCAGGTTAAGTGGTCCAGCAATCTTCTTCTAGCTGTGTTTTTCTCACTTTGCTACATCTAAGAATGTCACCTTCAGACACGCAGATTTGGGCTTAAGTATTGCTTTGGACTGTAAAAAAGGAGAATAAAGACTAAATGAGGAAGCTTGTAAAAGCTTGTAAGTGATAAATTTAAGTCTGTATTTTATATATGTCATCATGGATGTGTGTATTACATGTAATACCTATGTGTTTACTTGCATTGTAAGTTATTTAGATAGTACCAAGTTAATCTAAAAATACATGTTCAATAATTGAGAAAAAATTGACCATTCAGGACAAAAGTACTAGGAAGAACGCTGTGGAACCCACAGCCAGTCAGCTCCCTTTCATTACTAGAGCATGTACGAGATAGTCCATGAGCTCAGTTCTCAGGGGATTATCACAAAATTTCAATGAAACCTGTTCGCAAGAGAAAGAATTGATGCTTTAGAGGTGGTCTGTAGCCTGTTTGGAAAAAGCTTGATGCTACGTAACTTGGACTTTCGGGTCATTTTGAATATTATTTGGAACACATGTTGTATACTCTTGAGAGTTGGTTAGCTACAGACAGAGCAGGGATCTTGAGGCCCTGTCCCAGGACCCTTCTCATTACCAGATGAATATAGAAGAATACAAGGTTCTCTCTTTGTAAGAGGCCTTCAGTGGAGTTTCCTTGGTTACCAGAACCTTCCTTTAGGAGGAGATGCCAGGCATGGGATTTGGAGAGGGGTCAAAAGCCCACCTCCTGGACCTCACAGGTGACCAAAATATTTATTGAGGTTTGTGTTTTAAAGTAGGTAGTCTTTGTATATAAAATATAAAACACATTTATAAAACATGTGTATGTTTTGAAGGAAGAGTCTTTAAAGGAGCAATAAACTCTAAAATTTTAAGAATAACTTTTTAAAGGAATGGATAGATTTAGAGCATTCTATGTATTTCCCTGACAGCTCACATAAGATGTTATGGTTTTCTTCCTTACTAAAGTGATGTTCTTTTGCTTGGTAATAGCATAACTGAAGACTTCTCTGCGGCCCCACTTCCTCCCCTGTAGCAGACTCAGGTGAGCGCTGCCTTGGTCTGTCCCTCTCCTGGGACGAGTGCTGGCACATTCAGCTGCTGGGGCTCCTCCTGGGGCCTTCCACTGTGCTCCTGAAACCCTTAGGCAGGATGTGGCCTCCCTCACTGCCCAGGGGACAAGGAAATCCCGGTTGGCCAGGCGGCTCCCCATCAGGCATAGGACAGCCCAGAGCTATGTAACCAAGCTAACAAATCCCAGAAGGACTTTGACTTCTTTCAGAAAACGTGTAAGTGCCAGACCTCAAGCTTTGCTTAGAGAACAGAAGTTTGCTATTTCAATAGACTTTCAATTCTGTGTGCCTCACAAGACACAGATTATGTAGGCCATTATGAGGTTAGAGTTTCTTCATTGTTTTTGTACCTCTTGGTTTCAGTTAATTCCCTGCAAATCACTTTTTAAAAAAAGATTTATTTTTGCTAATGTAAACATCAGATTCTCAAAGGCCATATTTGTGTTTTTTTTTTTTAATTCCTGAATATGCATGAAAAATTCTTTTAGGATACAAAACACTAGGAATTTATCTCCTTTTCTACCACTGAAATAATATTTACCTTTGCTTTAATGATAGTCACCTGGTTACAACCAAAAACAAACCATTACTGCATTGGTCATTTTTTTTTGTCACTGAGACAAAGCTAATACATATTACCTATTGGGGAGAACATGGTTTATTTGGCAAAAGGTTTCCATTCTTGATCAGCGGGTTCCCAGGAAGGAACATCACGGTGAAAACACATGGCTGTAGCAAAGTTGCCCCCGTTATGGTGTCCAGGAGGCAAAGAGGAGGGAAGAGGGCAGTGAGCAATGTGCCTCCCCAAGCAGGAAGCCAGGAACCCGCCGATTCCACCTGGGCCCCTCCAGTCAGCAGCACTCATGTCCGATGTCAGCGCATCAGTCCAAGAATGAGCACAGCACTCCATGATCCAATGACTCCTCCCAGGGTCTCTAATTTCAAGTTGATAATTAAGATGAAGTAAAAAAAAAAAAAAGCGGGGCAGGGGAGATGGCTCAGTGGAATAAGCGCTTCCTGGCAAGCACAAGGGCCTAAGTTCAATCCCCCATTCCATGAAAAAAAAAAACAATTAAGATGAACTGGTACAAATAAATTAAGATTAAAGCCCTTTCTTTAAAAACAAAAATCCTTAAATTAATTTTATCAAGAGCAGATCATATCTAAGTGAAGATCTGTCTCATGAATGTATACAGTCATAAATTTCCTGGAAGAAAGCTGAGGAGGCCTTCAGCTAAGAGAACCTCAGCATGAGCTGTGGCAGCTGGGGGAGGGAGTACTTGGGGCATAGACAGTATGCTTCAAGGCATTCACCCTGGTTGTCATTTCTGAAGTTTCAGATTGGTTGTCAAAACACAGAGCTTTGCTTGCATCTGTATAATACCAAAATCATCAGTTCATTTGCCCAAGTAAAAGTTATGTCCTTTGTCATATTATTCGTTCTTAGAATCTTTAGGGAGAACCTTTTTTGTTGATGCTATCTCAGGAAGATCATTTACTTGATTTCAAGAGTGAGGTGACCAAGATAGCAGTCTCCCATGACTTCCTGCCCCCTGTGGTTTTTTCTAGGGGAGCACCATCACTGGTTTGTAGGCCACCAGAACTCCAGGACACAGGTCAGACCTGCCATGCCCTTCTGCTTTAGACCCATGGTGGCTTCTAGTCCAATGGAGCACCTTTGCTTTTGGAGGTGAGAAGTCTGTGGATTCCACACACCCCTTGTCTCCTTATAGCAGGCTGTGCCAACACCGAGCCCCACCATGCCAAAGTTCATCTCAGGCTGAAACACAGAGCTCATGGTTGGGTCTGCAAACTGCCCAGGCATCTTGTAGAGCGCAGCGAAGCACAGGACCAGACCAGGTCCTGAGCAGCAAGACCAGTGGCCAACCTAGAGCACTTGAGCAGCCTAGTAAGAGTTGCCATGGTGGACACCCCTGTGGTCTCCGCACTCTGGGTGGCCGCGACAGGAGGATGGGAATTTGGGGCCCCAGCCAGAGCAACCAGAGAATTAGTAAGACCCTGTCTTAAAATTTAAAACCATGTACTATTAAAGACTGGTCTGAGTTCAATCCCTAGAATCACAAAAAATAAAAATAAAAATACAAAGGTGGGAATGTGGTGCAGTGAGAGGGAAGGTTCCAGGTTCAGTCCCAGAAAACAGCCACATAAAATTGCTTAATTAAGGGCTATGAAGCTTTTCCATTTTACATCTTAGGAAGTGATAGCTCTGCCGATGTCTATAGGGTGCAACCCAGGACTTGAAAACCAGCTGAATAGACAGTGAGGTATGGACTAAGAGGAAGATGGAGAACTCTTAGACTTATATTTCCCTCTACTTAAAATATTTTTGGTTTATTTTAAATAATTTTAGGGTATTTATTTATTTATTTGCCACAGGGCCCCACTACACAGCTGAGACTCATAGTGATCCTCTTTTCTCAGCACCCCAACACTGGGATTACAGGCGTGTGTCACAGTGTTGATTTCAGGGGGCAGCCTGGCATGCAGTATTGGGCACAGAACCCAGGTCCTTGCCACTGAGCTATTGCCCCAGCCTTTCCTATTTTTTAGGTGCTTAGTGATAAGAACATATTACTCTGAAGGAAAGAGCCCAGCAGCTATGTATTTTCTTGACAAAATGAATTGCATTTTGTGTCACGATTTTTGGTTGTCTGAGTTGTCTTTTGGTCTTAATACTGAGTGATTCCTCTTTACAAACTTGACTCCTGCTGGCTATAGCCTCACATATTTTAATAAAATTTGCCTGTTCACCATCCCACACCGTCTTCTGGTGATGTCTGTTCTCTTCCCTTCCACTTCTTTCTCTAGGATGTTCTAATCTCCCAGTGGTGTCATACGCTGGATAAATCTACACCAATCATCTTGAAGATACTGTTAGGAGAAATTTGAGACAAAAACCAGTGCAGAGGCAGGAGGTCATAAACTCTCAGCCCTCAGGTTGTGGAGAATTCAAATCCAGACAATCCAGACCTTTGTGGTCTATAGGACAGGCATAAGGTTTTCTTCAAGGACAACCTGTTCTATAGGGCACACCACTCTGGAGGTCCCAGAGCTCAGCCCCATGGTGGGGCCATGCTGAGGTTGGACCAGGAGATGTTGATCAGGAAGATGTGGAGTGAAGACCTGGGAGCTGAGGGTGGGAACTTGTCATGTGACCCCTGGGCCCAATGTGTTGCTTCTGATAGAGACAGCAGGTTCCTGGCCATCCTGGCATCTGAGCAGAAGCTTAAACTCATGTTCTCACTATTAGAACTAGTTCAGTGTAAACAAGATTACCATGGTTAGTGACATGGGCAAGTCTAAAACACAAAAAGGAGGGTCCTCCCTCATACATATTCATGAGTATACATGAGAGGATATGAATACAAATGTTTACTTTCAATTTATACCTCTATAACACTGTCAAATTAAGCTGTTTCAAATAATTCAAACTCTTTCAGAAGTTAATCTGAAGTGATTATCACAAAAACATTGGGCAAAAGTGTGTTGCAAATTAAACAGTCCCTTGGTCAGGCAGAAGGAGCTGACAACGTAGGACGTATTAATGCAGGAAATGAGCTGGGGTCCCATCTATCCTGGGCACAAGCGGACTTTTCGGTGCAGCACAGAGCAGGTGCGAAGCACTGTGCCTGTCCACACTGCACAGTAGTACACACCGGCATCACCTTCTTCCACATTCCGTAGCACAAATGTATTGCTATGTTCAGTAGCTTGGTAAGCACTGTATTTCCATGATTTGAATCCTGAATCCAGCACAGCCTTGGAGCTGGAGGAGTCATAATAGAGAAGGCGCTGGGGGGCCTGCCCCTCCTGAAATCGGTACCAGTGAGTGTAGCTACTTCCTGCACGCAGATCACAACTGATTGTCAGATGTGACCCAGGATTCCTGGTGACAGAGACCATTCCATCTTCCATGTTGGAAGTTCTTTGACTGCCTGCTGGGGAAACAGCACAATACGATGAAGAAGAATTAATGGCATTCTTTGACATGCCTGGAGGAAAGAATATCTCCACAGCAACTGTGCCATCCACTTACCAACTGGCAGGAGAGCTAGAAGCAGGGCCCCAGCCCACATCATGGCTGCTTACGTTTGTTCTTACAAGGAGAGACCAGAAGAGATCAAAAAGCCCTCTCCAAGCACAAATCCGACTCAACATGAAGGGTTCCCCACACGAGTGAGTTTGCATTGGTCTTCTAGACAGTGACAAGTAGGAAAAGACAGCACAGTTAGTGACCAGAAGGGGCGGTGCTTGGGAGGAGCCCCTGCCTCTCGGATTCTGCGCGCTCCTGCAGCGCCGCCCTGTGGTCGCCAGGAACAAGTCCGCACCCGAGGAAGAGAATCCTGGAGCCCTGAGAGCTCCGGGCCGAGGCTGACTGAGGGTGCACATGTTGGGAAGTAGTGTGAATTACAAGGTCCTGTCCCTTGCGGGAACAGTGACTTCATTACAGTGTAGCTTCCATGCTGCCCTCATGTTCTTGTCGCGAGATGAAAAGTTTTCTTTATTATCCTGGTGTAGTGACATGTGTGAGTGTCGGGCAGCCACCAACCACACATCGGATAGTCCCTGTGCCAACGTTATTAAAAGACGCTGGATTCTGTGATCCTGATGCATGTGTCGCTGTGCAGGGTGAAACTGCTCTGTGCGCATGTGCACAGCTCACTTTATTTGGTGCTTTCTTTATCCTCAAGTCAAAAGGATCTCCAGGTAGGCTTGCAAGATTTAGTTTAAAAATTCGAAGGGTTTGATTCTAAGAAATATTCGATACCTACTTAATTCCATACAAGGTACAAGTATACATTGGCAACTCAAATATGTTTTACTCTTTCTTTTTATCAGGGTATATTGTTTATTTACAGTAATTGGTTTCATTTTGACAGATTCATGCATGCAAGTAACATATTTTAACCATTTTCACCCCCTCCATCACCCACACCTCCCTGCCTATCTTCTACTTTCCCATTTGGGTAGGTGTTCAGTGCATTTATGTTGAGTGTATCTCTCCTCCCATTAACCTTTGCTCTCATAGAGTGTCCTGACCTGTGCATTTCATTTAGGCTCTGTGATGGAAATCCAGATGCTTAAACTAGTATAACAGAACAATGATAGCACTCAAAGGTGATTATCCAGGAACCCACATTTATTAATAAATTTAAATATATGCTTACAAGACCCATAATGGTATGTGGAAAACATGTTGTTGACAGTCATGGTTTTGGCTTCTCTCGAATATTTTGTCTTTTGCTGTGGTGACTTCAGAGAATGCAAACATGCAAAAATCTGTGCTGTTCATCCTCCACCTCAAGGAACCATGTGTGCAGGGACAGGGAGTCAGCAGCAGCCAGAGAGCAGAGGCCCCACCATGAGCAGGATGGTCCTGCAGGTCCTCATGCACTGCTCTCTGGAGCCAGGATGTCCTGCCTGGGACAGAGCCTCCTGGTCTGAAAGTGAGGGAGCAGAACATTGCTGCCACAATAAAGGACATGACAAAACAAAGGGCGAGATATAGTTAAACAAGTATGTCAAATCACACAACACAACCAAAATGTCAAATAGGAAGCTCCCTCTGGTAGAGTATGAAAGCTAAGCATTTAAATGAAAGCACCGGTGGGGCTAACAGAGACAGAATCCAGAAAGATGCACAGGAGAATGAGAGATTAATACAGGGTGAGCTGCACATTCAGAGCAGCCAGGCCGATTAAGTGTTCAATAAATTATCCTCTGCCTTTCATTTGGACTCTAGTAATTGTGTCACTATATGAGAACACATACTCTTGAACGAACACTTCAGCATTTACAAAGAGCATTTAGGTGCAATCAAACTGTAAGTACCAAGGATTTATCATTCATAATTTGCACACAAATTACTGTGAGATACACCATCCAGAGCAGGGGTTGTATGGAAAAATGGGTAGATTTATGAGAAAACCATTCAAATTTCTCCCCATGGTGCTATAAATCCTATTAGCCTATATTAAACAAACTTTAAACAATGTTAGCAACATTGTTCGTTTTGCTCCAGGAATAGTAGAAGGTTCTGACCTTTCAGCCAGCAGGAGGGTCGTGGAAGATTCGCATCCAGATCCTCCAGGTCTGCAGAATAGACGTTAAGGTTTGGGTGAGGGGAAAGTATGTCCTCCTGTGTCCTCCTGCACCCACCCTAGAGAAAACTAACTGCTCGAGGGCACCCAGACCTGGGCCATAGCTGTTCATTAAGGAAGAAATATAAATGACACTGGCCCTCACTGGAGATTAAAATGCAGATTAAAACAGCGAATCTCATTGTTAGGATGGTGAAGTTTAAATCTGTAGTGCTTTGGCCCCGGGTGATAGTTCAGTGGCATAAGTGCCTGCTGGCAGGGGGAAGGTCCTAAGTTTGATCTCCAGTACAAATCAGTAAACAAGTACATAAAGCTATACATTCTGCATAACTGAGAAGGTCTGTTCACTCCTTCCTGCCTCAATTTCTCACGTGTTAAATACAGTTGTACTTGAACACTCAAGCTTGCTTTGCAAAGGTTAAATAAAACAACATTCCTAGAACAACGAGTGGAACCTAAGTTGTCATTCATTACAATTACTACTGCTACTGTAAGTGTTTTCGGGACGTGGAGCATGGCCTCTCCCATCCCTGTCATCACTGCTGTGGCCCTAGAGAACAGTCCCTCTCCTTGTTGCTGCCATGACCGAGGCGGACCTCAAGGAAAGGCCAGGCGAACACCAGTGACACAGTGGAGTCCCAAGTAGGGCACAGAAGCCTGTCAGGCGGGGCTAGTGGTTCCAAGTAGCCTAAGCAACAATACCCTTGGGGACAAAGACACATAGAATAGAAGGAGGTAGGTGGTGTCACCCTTGTTCTCTCCCTTTTTTGTAGTGTTTTGTGTGGTTTGTGTTTGTTCTCTTTTCTTTTTACCTTCTCTTTCTTTTCTTCTTTTTTCCTAAATGGCTGGGGAGAACTCCAGCCACAAGAAACTAATCCAAGCCCCCAAGCCCAGAAGCCAAGTTCAGATCCTCCCTTCCGTATGCCCTCGCTCTCTCTCTTCTGCCTCTTCTAAGGTGTACATGATCATCTTCGTCCATCTTTGTCCTGCAGCCTTGCTTCTACTTTCTTCTGTTATCTTTTTTATCCATTCTCCATCTTAAATTCCCTCTCCCACACAGGGTCCATCCACTCTACCAAAGGGAAACACTGAATACAAGCTGCCAATTTATGATTTAGCTCTTATGGTTTAAGGTACAAAATTAATAGTTATCACAGTTTTTTCAACTTCTAAACTGTGATTGATACTATTGTTATCGGTAATTATACCATATTTGCTAGCACATCCTGTCTGTTAAATTAGCTTTTTCCCTTCTCTACCAATACTGGGAAGCACTAGGGTAATAATCTCACCATCAAAGAACTGGGAAATGCACCAAGAGATTCCACCATTATACTTAGGTCAATACTGCAAGGAACCCAAATTTCAGTACAAGATAAAAAGGCAACCAGACAATCAAAATAATTTAAATCCCTTTTTAAAAATAATTTAAATCCTTATGATTTATACCTTAAACCAGGTTTTGATAAAATGTTTATTTTTAAACTATCCATCAAAAATTCTAGAAATCAATAATAATAAAGAATTAATGAGATCAACCCTGTAGACCTTGTATTAAATACACACACACACACACACACACACACACACACACACATTAATGAGATCTGCACTGAAGTACATGAAGCCATTTCTCACTAGAAGCAGTAGGACTGCACTGAGGAAAGTGCTGGAGCCAAGGGTGGAGCAGGGTTGTGTGCGATGAACAGGGCCGTCTTGTCTACCTGAGAGCGGCGTCCATCAGGGATGACTGGGGTCATGGGAATGTCACAGAAGCCACCTAAAGTGGCTCTCCCTGGACTCAGATAGTACCTTGCGAGCACTAAGACCACCTACACAAAAATGTGAAGCAATTTGAATGTTTAGAAATATAGCTGTTCTTTTAAGAAGTGAAAAAGTGTATCAGGAGTTGCTGAGACACTGTCTAAGTCCGTGTATTCTCTCTTACAGAAATGAAGAGAATTAGAACCGAATAGTTGCCTCCTTGTTTCCCCAAACTTTATTTCAAGGTAGTCCCACACTGAAAGGGGAAACATTCTACGGAAGTGCTAGAACCAGGAAATGTAGGAGAGGTATCAATTTGGGAAACTACGGTTGGGCAGCACCTGCCTAGAATTGGTTTCCTACTACCTCCATCACATACACTGATCTACTTACCTCTCTCCCTCCACATTTATCAGTCACTCTCGTATCCATCTTAATGTCTTCTATTCCTTCTTTTGTCCTATTTCCCATTGCTATGTATGATTTTTAAAATTTGTCTACATCTCCTTTTCCTGTTTTCATTCTCTCCCTTTCTATTCTCAGTTGGAGTCTGTTCTATTTTACTTCCTCTCTCTCACCTTCTCTTTCCTTATCTCCACCCAGTCATGGGTCATGAGGCCTGCTCTAAAGCCTGGGCCATCCATCCATCCATATCTACTAACCTCTGTGTTAGTTTTTTCATTGCAAGAAGTAGAGAGTTTTCTGGGTCTTTGTGCACTGGTCAATGGTGGGTTGTAACCTGCAAATTTGAAAACCATTTTATAGGCTGTTGGCATGGTTTGTAGGTTTATGTTTTTTAGTTGGGAACTTGAAGGTAAAGAGTTTCCAGGACTTTCATTCCTCTGGTGGGCAGTTTAGTCAGCTCCTTTTCCAAGATTTTTCAGCTCTGTTCAGATTTGTGCTCGGCGGCTGCCCCCATGTGGCCACTCCAGAACTTGAGCCTTGATCAGCTCCTTCGGTTCCAATGCCTTTGGTAAAATGCTTATGAGGGACACACACACGGTGAACACAAGAGCCCGAGAACCACTGAATATGAAATCTTTCTCATGAATGCCTTTTCTCGGCCTTCCATGCAATGCCTTCCAATTCACTATGTTTTCCTTCTAAGAATAGCAGACACATGAGAGCATGTTAGGATGTGTTTAAGTCATATTTCCATTATTATTGGAAAATAAATGAAAATTACTGTTCTGTATAGTAATACACTTGTAAAAATTGTTTTTCTTCTTTTGGATAGTGTGCAATCAGTAAAAATATAAAGAGTGAGGTAAACTACCCACACAATCAGGAAAAGTAAGGAGTGCATTGAAACTGGAATGATTCATTTTATTCCTTCTATCTAATAGACTTTTATGCTCAAGAAAGGTGATGTATAGCAATTCATACTCCATGTGTTCTTTTATATGATTATTATATCATTTTGTTTTTATAAGAAAATCCTGAAAAATGAAAGAAACATGATAGCCTCTTTTATTGATGCTCAACATTGACTTTATTACATTCATTTCTATGGATCATTTTGAAAAGCTGATATAAACATTACTCCTGAGATCTGTTTTTCTGAAGAATCAACATTGCTAAGGTGCAATAATCTTCTGTACATTTTATGAAAAATTCTGCACAAAGGCTTGAGCAAAGGTATTTTCAGAATATCATGACATTGTGTCCATGCTTCCCTTGTAGAAATGATTATGACTTAAAAATATTAGTATTCTCTGAATAATATATTTTTACGATCATATACTGTATCTTTATATTGCTATGTATTGGCCTTAGAGTTAGAAGACATAAACATGTAAGTTGATAACTACAGTGTGACACATGAGGAGGACGGAGGAAACAGAAGGTGCCATCACCTCTCTGATCAGAACCTTGCTTTTGATTAGCTTCATACAGAGCTGGGATCCTTCAGAATAGATGCTGGATGATCATTTGAGGAGGGTTAATACAGCTTTCCAGCTCATGATGTTTTCTAGGTTTTTAAAGTTTGTTTGGCTGAGAAAAAAATGATGGACAAAGAAATCAGCTGACCCATGGATGGCAAATTTTGATTATTTCTGAAGATGGCTATTTATTTCTATAATCGTCTTGTAGGCAACAGCAGTACAGGAGAGATGGGCATTTTCCTTTTGTCAGTTGAAATGGTTACATTCGCTGGTGACCCTGTTAATGAGATTATAAGAATTTATGATAGTCCATCCAGGGCAGGGTCCTGTGCTTAATTTCATTTAGTCATCAGAATACAGTCAGATCAGACTCTGGTTCTGCATTTGCTCAGTAATACTGAACCTGACCTGTTTAACAATATTGAAGGAGGTTGGGATGTATACAAGCCCAAAGCTGTCTTATATTTTGAAGTATAAGTGGCATACCTTTTTCTTTTAAATTCACAGAATAGATTTTTTTGTTTCACCTTCTCAGATTTCTTCTGTATGCCTAATTTAAGACCCTACATTTCCCTGGTGTTGTTGAAGTCATGTACATGTGATCTTTGCACAATTTAAACAATAATAAAAAGCAACATATCAAGACAATTAGTTATATTTTGGAGATTGGCATGGTAAAGTATTAGAGTTACATAAGGGCTAGAAGATGGGCTTCTGAACATGAACATGTGCAAAATATTTAACCTACATTTTGTACTAGTTTTTTTTTTTTTTATTTTGTGCTGTTTTTATCATGCGGTCATATAGCTTTTTCTGAAACACTGTTCTAATGTGTTCTTAGTGCTCTTATTTGGAACATTTCTGTGCATCAAGTTCCCAACTCCCACAGCAGTTAATGTCCTTCCTGTGTCCCATGCAAGGGGCCCAGCCACCCACAGTGTGGAGAGGGAGGCTGGTGGCAGTCACACGTGTATGAAAATAGATATTTCCTTTGCATTCATTAGCTGTGACCTTTTGAAAGCGAGGCAGTTTGGCTGTGGTTTTACTGCCCTCGCTTTCTCTTCTAACACCCTCCCTACCCCTAGTGCAGCCCCAACCAGTAGGGGCTGGCTTGACTTAGAGCTTCTTCCAAGAATCAACCACATTTGACAGAGCACAGAAACAGAACAAGCCTGAGAAGTGAAGCCCTAGCAGCCACACCAACGCCACCTGTCACTCACTGTGTCCCCTCCTTCCTAGGGCTCTGCTCTGTGCTGCTGAAGTTTAGGTCAGCACAGGTGGATGGGGAAGGAAGGTACTGAGAGGTCTGAATGCCCAGTGTACCCTGCGCCAGGCCCTACCGGTAACATCAGTCCCACAATGCTCTGGGCGATGTGACCCTTTCCTGTCTGGTGCTGTGCATTTGCAGTGCAATAATAGATGCACTCTGCACAGGGGGCAGGGATTGGTCTAAGGAGATCTGAGCAGTTCACAGTAATCCGGAGTCAGCTCAGTTGCATTTGGTGTTTTTTCAATCTGGGTGGTCTTCTTTTGTTTTCACATGAAATATCTTAGCATTCAAAAGAGCCAGTTTCATAGCAACTAAAAAACACAACCAAACAAAACCTTCCTAATCCCAACGTGACATTATCTTAACTAGAATACACAGAGGTGTTTCACTTTGAAAAGATTCATTAAAGAAAGCAGCAAAATATATACTTGTTTTATTATCTATGATGCTTTGAACATTTTGCTTCATATCTTGGGGTGCAGCAATGCAGACACACAGGAGGCAGGTGTGGTGCCTGCTACGACCATTACTGATGGGAAACACTGTCTGAGGGCCTGATCGAAGGCCGCCCTGAAACACAAACAGATCTAAGCATCTGAGCAGGTGCTTGTGCTCACTCACACATACAGAAAAACAAAGGAGATCTACACAAGATCCTACTTTTCACCTCTCAAAGTCACAAAATTGTGGCATTTACAGCCCACTGCATGGTCACAGATAGCGGTGGGAAAGAGCAGCGAGGCTGCCTGTGAGGGGCGAGGCGGCACCACGTCCCATCAGCCTGCACATGTCTGGTGATGTGAAACCCCTTACTCCTGTGAGCAGGGCCGCAGAATCACACCAGGGGAAATTGATCAAGGATCGTTTGGAGAAAGCAGAGCAAATACAGTATTTTAGGGTTACCGGTGAACTACATGGGGCGACCCAAGTGCTTCAGGGCACTAACATCAAAGGAGCCTCTTGGTTTGTAAGTAGGAAAAGTAGACAGGTATATCGTGTTTGACTTTTATCTAAAAAGAAAAGATGGAAATACACACACATATGTACATGCTCTCTACATATATGTTTAACTCATTTTATAGAATTCAAAATGAGAATGTATTGACTTTTGAACAATATGAATGGATCATTTTAAAATGTAAATTATTGATAAGTCTATTACATTTTAACACCATATCCTGATCATTTTCCATTTCTTTAAAAATTTATAATGTGGGATAATATATATATATATATATATATATATATATATATATATATATATATATATATATATAGTGGGATTATATATATATCCCACTCTGTTTCCTGCATGAGCGGAAGGCTCCCTTGCTAAGAGTCCTCTCCAGATAGACCATGTCCTCCAACAGGGCAATGTGCTCCATCTCTGATGTCTCCTGATGACTTCTCTGAGACTGCCATGTGGGAGTCAGTCACTTGCTGCTCTGAACCCTAACTGTGCATCAAATTTAATGAAAGTGCATTTTTAAGTCTCCATAGCTGGTCACATAGTAGGTCTGCAGCTCAACGACTTTCAGGGGCCCCAGGAGAGAAGGAAGAACTACTGGTAGAATGCCGAGAGCAGGATTTCTTAGGTTCCATCTCGAGTCCTGTGGACTCTGGTACCTGTTCAGTGTTGCACAGTGGGCATGTTTAGCAGTGCAGTTGACTTGTTCTTTACTCCTGGGCATCTTCACTGCTGGGACTCTCTCTGTGTTCAGTTGTGGGCACATCGACCACTAGGACTGGCTTGGCAACTAACCTGGGGAGAAGAGGCAGGCTCCAAGACCTGGAGCTCAGTGACACGGGCATGTGTGTGCTGTAACGAATCTGAGGGCTTTAGAAAGTACACACACTGTCTTACAGATTTCCTGATGCTTAGGAGTGGTAGGCATTGGCTGTTATTCAAAGAAAACAAAAACCAAACCAATAAACAGCGAAACGGAACACAATGGAAACCATGATTGTAGTGCTTTCAACTTCCATGCCTCATGAAAACGTTGGGTTTCTAGACTTTTGCTGAGTAAAATTATGATGGCATATCTCAAGGTTATACTTTTTTTTAATTCCACAGGAGAAGGCAAATGAAGACCTCCACAACCACAAATTATGCAGTTGAGCTTTCCACGTTTTGGGGAAATCACAGGGGTCAGCACATCCAGAGTACAATGCTCAAGCTTGTGGTCATTAGTCAGAATTCAGTTAGCAATTTTGTAGGACTTGCAGGAAATAAGCTATGATTAATTGTAATCTCCTTGATAAACAAAAAACCTGATCTATTAGAAAAACAGATCCAGAAGAGTAAAGATGAGATATCTTGAAAAATTGGAGGAAATGGTATCTGGATTCAATTTTGTGTCATAATTATGAACTGTAGTTTTCTTTAATAGTTGAATTATTCTTACAGCTGAAAGTGTAAAGAGTGCTTTCACTCTAGAAGGACTGTTGATGTATGAGTGTGTGTATTTAGAGATGCACAAATCTGTGGCACCTTTTGCTGTGGAGCACCTGCTGTGGTGCCTGGGCTGGTTTGCATTTCACCTGTGCATATGCTCCCCACTCACAGAAGCCTCTTGGTCTGTGTGTAAAAGTTGATCAGTGTGTAAAAGTATTTCCAAGAAGTAAAGCTCTGCAGCAGGATGGCCTAAAGCCGTGAAATTAAAGAAGAGCACAGGCTCCAGGAGAGGAAAGACAGGGAGGTGACAAGGCTGGTCGCTTCAGCAGCTCTGAGTTGAATGTGGAAGGAGATCATCCTAAGGGTAACCTATTCCCACTAGAGAAGCAAATGGTGCGGAAGGGAAGCACAGAGCTCCTGGGGCCAGGCAGCTCGGGTTCAGGTTCCAGCCCCGTTGCTTACTGGCTCTGAGGGCCATCACAGTTATTTATCCTTTGCTTCTTCAGCATTATTTTATTCAATAATTTCCTATAATAATAATTAATTAATTATTATTAAAATCAATAATAAAATTATTTTGAAATAAATCAAACTTTATTTCTTCATTCATAACACAGCTATATTCTGGACAGCTCTGTTATGAATGAGGAAATAAAGTTTGATGAGAGTACATACTTCGCTGAGAACCACAACAGTGAGTAGCAAAGCCAACATTTGAGAGATATTGTGGGGAATCAAAGGACATAGGACACGTGGAGAGTGCTCAGTAAAAATAGGTCTACAGAAATATACAGATAATGATCATCACTGGAAATTCACTAGTGTGGACACTAAATTATTTTCTAAATTATTTAGATCCTTAGTTACTCTTTGCCAGTAGTTCTTGATTTTTTTTAAAAAAATTGGTATACTGTCTCACTATGCAGTTCAAATTCATAGTAATCTTCCTGTCTCAGCCTAGCAGGGCTGGTATTACAAGTATGCATCACCATACCTGGTTTTGAGACTAGAATGGAGTACCCAGGTTTTTGGGGCCTTCCTGACTTGAGGTATTGGAGATCAAAGTCAGGTCCTTGTGCTTGCCAGACAGGTGCTTAGACCACTATGACATCTCCCCAGCTCTAGTTCTTGTTTTAGAAAATATAGGAGCTCAGTATTATAGAGCAATTCTTTCAAGGATAGAAACGTAGGTCAAGTCACCTTCTAGGTCTCTGAATAAATATTTGATGACAGCTGTATTTATCTGTAATTAAAAAGAAAAAAACTGTAAATATTCAAGCAAAGATGAAAATCTTTATAAAATGGATACAGAACCAGAGTCATGATGATTGTTTTGGCTTATTGTTTTTCTCCTGGCAGTGTTTTCTACTTAAGGGACATGATTCTGTTCTGCTCTTTCACATATCCATGCTGGTGTTTTATTGCTCGTGTTAAGAAACGGACTGGAAATACGGGTTCTGTGGCTAAGTCTCCAAAAGCAATACTAGTTTGCTGCTAGGTCTGAGTAGCAAAGTGGCTCCATCAGTTGATCTTAGTAGTTTATAAAGGTCTGTTTCTTTTTGCTTATGACAATATTATATAGTAAAAATAAATGAAAGTCCTTTACCATCAGACAGACATCAGAAGACCAAAGAACATAGTTCCTGATAACAAAACCTATCTGCCAATTCTAAGCTCTCTGTAAGTTCATTAATTTGTCTGTCTATGAGGATTTCTTTAGCTTTTATCAAAGTTTAAGAAGCAGCATTAGAATTATGCTGTTGGAAGACACAAAGAGGGCTCCCTCAGCTTTGTTGCCCCGAGTCTGCCTCACAAGACACATTAGCTAGAATTCAGAGCCAAGTAAAATGTCATAAAACTGGAACTCCACTCCAGGATGCTAATAGTCATAGGAATTACTACACATTTTGTCTTTCCCTGATCACAAGAAAGTGCCTAAGAGTAATTGTATACTAAGGCTCAGTGCTTATGTTAGCCTTCTGCTTCTTATCCTTCCCTCAGATTCTGAGCAACAGAAATGGAAAATAGGAGCTCTTCTGGTATCCTTCTGGGAGTACATAGGAAAGAGTATCCGCTCTTGACTACCACACATCCACTGTGGGATACTGACTAGACTCTCCTCGTGTCCTCTCCCACATTCCCACCTGGGGCTGGCATAGGCTAGCGGTACAGGAAGTGTCTGTGCTTCTGGCATTTTCCAAGGGGAGGAAACACATCCATAATGGAGAAGGAAATAGATTTGTATACATTAGGTTCACTCACCCTTAAGTTAGAAAATTTTACTGTGGGACTCTGGTAAAATTTTTGACACATTTTACTTACTCAATAGGGACACATAAGTGAAAATCAGAAAAAGAAAAGACAGCTATAGAACCTGCAGCAGGTAAAGTGAACCCGTATTTTGTTGAGCTGGGAATCTGGCTTTTTGTATGGACACATTTTTGTCACAAAGAACCTATTATTTATAAATACACTTCATGCCTAACAACGGAAGCAGGTGGCATTGCTTGCTGAAAGATGCCTAATTGTTCTCATTCATAAATTGAGGAAAGTCATCAAAAAGTCAGACTTCTTTTAGCATTTAATGTACAGTACAGTAGGGGTCTCCCTGTACGTTGTTTCACTTAATCCATATATCAATTCTAGGACTAGGATGAATTCCTGGTGTTGTCCCATAGAACAATGAAATAGTAGAGCCTTTGCAGGACACCCAAAGAAAGGACAGTTTATGCTTTCTTAATCTCAGTTTCAATACAGAAATGCTAACTTCACACAAAAATCTTCATAGTTGTTATATTAGCTAAAAATGAAGAAAACTCCTGCTACAGTTAAATGTTGGCTAATTTGAGAAAGATTTCCCTGAGCTTATGAAAACTATGGTGTGTGTTATAAAAAAAACACATTACACTGAAAGATACCACTACCTCTTGAAATACTCCTCATTATGGACATTGTTGGATTGTTCCTCCTGTCGCTTTCTGAAGCAGTTCTGGAAGTCTTGTCCTGTGAGTGCCTGTAATAGCTGTAATAAAAAAATATGGCAAATGCTTTTGCTAAGTGCCAGCCAGAGGAAAGGCAGGCTTATGGAAACCTTACTGCGTGTCTTCATCGGCCTTATTAACTGGGTCGTACACTCAGCCACTTCAGGCTCTGCCCCAAAGTCAAAGTGCCATAATAAGTTAATGTTTTGAATCAACTCCAGCAGCCACTGCTGTGAGAAGGAACACTCACAGAAGAGGATTTTCAGTTGTCCTTTCCACAGTGGCAAGGGCCATGGGACAAGGGTGCTTACAGGGAGGATTCACGGCAATGTGTATTTTAATGTAATAATTGTTACAGAAATTTAAACACATTCATTCTACCTTCTGATTTCACTAAATAGAAATATTTGTTTTCATTAATACTTAGCAGTTGATGTTCCCTTTCAAATAGGATTTCAGGCAGGTTGTACTTCTATGCACATATCTTTATTGAAGGGAAGACAATGAAGAGAGGTTGGTGAACATTGTTACTAAAAAAAGATTAAACTCTTTCACCCAGCACTTATCTTTATAATAGAGACTCCCGCTTTATTATTCTCATGTTTGGCAACAAATGAGTGCTCTTTTGTCATTGCGTCTCCAGCCACAGTCACCCAGCTAAGTTTCATGTAGGTGCTGTTAATCTTCATCGTGTCTCCCTGCTGGGACTGTAGAAGGCCGTCACGATCCTTTTCCTTCCAATACACCTTAATATCTTCAGGAAAAACCTTCTCCAGGAGACAAAGATAGGTCCCAGCCTCAGCAATATTTGTTTCACTCACTGAAGGCAGAAACACAGAGGGCTTGGGAGAAATGTCTTCATCAAACACTTTATCTGTGGAGGAACGACACACCAGTGGAGAGAATGATTAGAAAACAATGCTGGTGTAGTTTGCAAGTACTGCTCCTACTGTACAGTCACAGGAAGGCGAGGTGCCCGTAACTGGGTGCCCGTCGTGGCCTTTCATCTACTACTGTTGCATGATACTGTGGCTCACCCTTGCTTTATAGACAAGAAAGCAAGATCAGTAAATGGAACACATTGACAAAATCATCTCGATGAATTGCAGAGACAATAATACACTCCTT
>PVKA01000612.1:14699-183008 GCA_004027165.1 Ctenomys sociabilis | reverse complement strand
AAAACATGGGAATAGAAGTCATTTAAAGTATCTAAGACATATTAAGTGCAGGACTATAATTCCAAATTGCCATTTAGTATGCTTTGTATTGCAGGATATAAAAGTAACCCCACCTATGGAATGTTAAGCTGACACCCAGGACAGTCAAAGCCTGCCATAATTCAATATCCCACTATTTCTGGTCGTACCAAAAAATAAACAACCAGAGAATGATTTCACCTCTAAAAAAAATCATTTACACTTAAAAAATGCGATGAGGTGGGATTCCCTCCTTTTTAAAAATGTTCCTAGAGCTACTAAACAACTTGCATTTACAAAATAGTTGATAAAAATGTTCCTCTGGATTGTACAAGAAGGGAGACAGGGAGCACTGATAAGACGTGGTGTGCGATTAATCAGATTTGGCTTCTTTCTCTGCAGCTTCATCAGAAGCTGCACTCTCCTATTTCAGTTTCTCCATTCTCCGCACGTAACTCTTCCTTGGTTTCTTGATTAGCCACTTCAGCCTGTTTTCCCTGGGCTCCCCTTTTCCTTTCTGCTTGCACTTTTTTGTCCAAAGATTTATCCTTTCCCGCTACCTTTTTTGGCTTCGTTTCCACTTTAGCTGGAACAGGTTTAGCCGACAACCTGGCCCATCTCCTCTTGGGCTCCTCCTTTGCCGCCCCTTCAGGCGGAGCTCACCTTTCTCTTGGGCATCTCAGCTGCGGGTGGAGGCGCACTGGAGCTCAACCGCTGCTGTTTCTCCCGCTGCCAGAGCGGAGACTTCATTTAAAAAAAGAGAATGATCTTGTGATGTATTTCATGCTGCTTTAAAAACTGCTTCATGTATTATTTAAGGCTAAGTGGAAAAGGTTGGGGGCAGGAATAAAAGTGGGAAGTTATAACCAATTTTTTTATTTTATTTATTTTTTTTTTTATTTTTAAGCACCAAAACATTTTGTTCACTCTGCCGCATTAGCCCACGTGTGTTACCCGATTTGCCAACACGTTAAACAAATACCTGAGATAAGCCGGGAGTGGTGGCGCATGCCTGTAATTCCAGCACTTGGGAGGCTGAGGCAGGAGGATTGTTGTGAATTCAAGACCAGCCTGAACTACAAAGTGAGCTTAAGGCCAGCCTGAACTGCATAGTGAGACCCTGTCTCAAAAAGACAAAAAACAAAACAAAACAACAACAACAAAAACCCCTGAGATAATGGAAAGAAAAGGGCTGTTCTGCCCACTGTTTTGGAGGGTGTAGTCCAGGGCCAACCGACCGCTCTGCTTTGGGGCTGTGGAGAGGCAGCAATTCCAGTAGAAGAAAAAGTGCTCCCTCAGAACCAGGGAACAAAAGAGGGGGAGGGGCCCACAGTCCCCTTGGGAGCACAGCCCAGGGACCTGAAAACCTCCTACACTATTCGTCATCACCTCCTGGTGGAGCCACCTTGGACCTCAAGGAGCCTGGGCTCATGGGACACATTCAAAAGCCAAACTGTAGAACCATGTTAAGATTTTTCTCAAGGTTCGAAATCCACTGCCTGGAGCTCATTGAGACAGCATTCATGTCGGAGGAAAAGCTCTCTAAGGAAGAGGGGGACAGAGTTCAGGGACCACTGTGATACCCTTTCCTGGCTGAGGCCTCTGTAGATGGCACAGCTGCCTCCTCCAGGACAGAGGAGAAGGGGCAGGGACTTGCTGCATTCACCAGAGAATGGCAGGTGACCGTGGCGTGTAGTGGAGCGCCAGGCAGGAATCCGAGCACACGGCTCCTTTACTGGAATTTCCCCCTCCCAGCCTCCTCAGAGCAGCAGAGGGGCTCCGCAGGGCTTCTGTCCCATTCTTGGCCTGGGCTGATAACACAGCAGCAGAGAGGGAGCTAACAATGTCCTCCATGCTGCCAGCCAGGCCTGTCAACTCTGCTGCCCCTGCCTGCCCCTGAGGGAGCCTGAGCTGGAAGTGATATCTGCACCTCTCTAATGAACGAGACCCCTCTTGCCCCCTGGTGCAAGAACAGTGGTGTCAAATTCCTCCTTTCTTCTTACTCCATAGCTCCTCAATGCAAGGCAGCAGTTGTCTCTAGTGTTTAAGGAAAGCAGTACCTCCAGTGCTCCAGAGTAATTGTTAGGGGGACCCCTGAGGGGGGCCTGAAAGGAATTGCCATGGCAGCATGGTTGGTAATGAAGAACAACTGGAGGTACCCAGGAAGGCCAGCAAGGGACAAGGACTTCCTGGGCCAGTGAGGTTCTTGCCTGTGAGTTTTGTTACTGGAAAAAAGTATGTGTGAGTGTATGTGTGTGTGTGTGTATGTGCGTGTGCACGCGCACGTGTGCATGTGCGTGTGTGTGTGTGTGTGTGTGTGTCCTGGGCTCACCAGCTACGAAGACCATCTGGACCTGAAGCTACAGGTGACTGCTGTGGCAAGTACACAGTGAAAGCTCACCTTGGAGTCATGCCATGGAGCCTGGGCGAGTCTGGAAGAGGAAGAGGATCTCTCCTGCCTACCTGGAGGCTACCTGTGCTGAGCTGAGTGGTCCATTCAGCTTCTCAGTGGGGTCAAGTGATACATTCCTGGATTTACTCTCAGGCCAGATTGAATTCCTGTGACTGGGAACTAATGTGAGCTTAGCTGCTGCATCCCCTTCCCTGGGATCTGGACTCTAAATCTGGACTTGCGGTAAATACTTCCTTTGATTCGTAGTCAGACTGTTCAGGGGAGAAAACGCCTGAATTTAGGAATCAGTGCTCAGGCTAGTCCATGTACAGGCAGATTTGGATTTGCATCTCAAGGAATTTGTGCACTTTCATCTCAGAGCGTCACTTCCAGGGATTCCACCTGCACCCTAGTAGCCACCGATAACATAAATTGGGACCAAGCAAAGCCACAATTTTTTCTTTTTAAATCTTTAAAAAGTCTTTTATTTATTTGGTCCAGGGTTTCACTACACAGCTTGGACTCACAGTGATCCTCTTGTCTCAGCTTCCCCAGTTCTGGGATTACAGGTGAGTGCCTCCATGCCAGGTTATGATATGCCTGTGGGTTCCAGGGCCAGCACGGCCTGAGGCACCTGGGATTGAACTGGGCCTTTGGGCTTGCTGGGCAGGAGCTTAGACCAAACTATCTCCCCAGCCCCCAATGTGACACATGTTGATCTCTGATGAATAAAATGTCTTTGATAGTCATTGTGTGCAATAGAATTACAAACTCACCCTGAGTCACCAGTTAGATAATAGCTCTTTCCTTTGCTTGTCATGGTTCTTCACCTGTATTTTGGGTTTATGACAAACACACACTCCCAAATAGCTGCCCTTCCGGAGCCTCAGCGTCACGCTCTGGCACGTGGCATGCGGTCACATAGTCCAGCGGCTCAGGTATGACCCGATACCCATTTTCCATGGCTGCCCACGGAGTGAGTGAGGATTTCGCCATCGCAGGCGTGAGCCTTTGACTTGTTTTTTTTGCAGAGATGTCTCATGCCAAGTCACCCATAGAGCAGCGTGCAGACAGGGGTGGGGCTGGGCTATCTAAAGGGGCAAAAGGAAACTTTTGTAAACCCATTGCATAATGATCGAGTCCTGTCTGAACTTGTGCGGCCGAGACCGTCCTGTTTATCCAGCACTCCAGGGATCTGTGTGCACCAGGGAGTGGAGACAGTGGGGACCGATGTCCAGGAGTAGGAACAGTAAACTGGTGCAGGGCCTAGAACTGCATAGGAGCTGGAAGAAGTGAGGCCATACCCACTCCACCAGGTAGCTCCAGGAATAAGAAGGAAAAGATGCCAAAACACCTAAAATTAGGGAGTGTTTTTGATTGAGCAAAATAAAAGCTGGAACCTGCCACACACATGTGCACACACCCACACTTGTGCACACATGCACACACACTGTGACTGCAGCAGTGACATTGTAGGGAATAGAGAACTGTAGGATTTATAAAACATGTCATCTGAGAATGAAGTGGATGGATGCAGCTTCTGGATACAAGTACACAGATGTCATCTTACTGCACCTTGCTGATTGCATATGATCTTCTTGGTGGTGAGATCTGGAGGCCAACAGGAGGCCAAGGCCAAATGTCCCCGAGCCCTTGATGCCAGCCTTGCCCTGAGACATTCAATTAATAAAAAAGGAGACTTAAAGAGGGCATTAGGCTCAGTCTTGTGCCTCTGCTCCTTTAGGCCTGAAAAAGGAGGGGGATGTGACACGGAAGCCAACCTCTACTGATGGGGAGCCAAGGAATTCAAGGCTTGCTCTGTGGCTTTACCCCAACCTGCTGTGTGAGCAGGGGTGTGCGTTTGCTCTCTCAGGGTTTCCTTATCTGTAAAAATGCAAATGCTGGGTGAAGGCCACGCAAGCTCCTTCTCACATGTCTGACTACACCAGTTGCTTGTGCGTGGTCTGGGTCCTAGGGATGTAGTGGTAGATAGGCAACCCCACCTACCCGACAGATGTAGATTGGCTGCTGTGGAGTGTTCATGTTGTATGCACAGGGCTGTGTGTGTGTGTGTGTGTGTGTGTGTGTGTTGACAATCCGAAAAATATTAACTCTGTGGTGCCAGAGCAGGTAAATGTAAATAGTAATAGGAGACAACATGGACAACAAAGGTCTCGTGGCCAGTGGTGCATCTCATGCTATTCCAGCTAACACAGCACAGGGTGTGGCATAGAGGGGTGGAGGACTCAGGGAGCAGAAGGGCCTCTGAAGGATCTAGTGGAGACAGGAAGTGACTCTCTAGTGAGTCAGAAATAAGAGAAGGGAAAGAAGAGATTCCAGTGGCTGTCAGGCAAGTCTGGATTGGAATCTCGATTTATAATCATTTATCAGCAGTGTGACTTTTAAGCCCTCCCACCTCCCTGGTCCTCAGCCTGTCATCTGTAAGAGCAAAATATGAAGCAGCTTTATCAGAGGACATGGAATAATGTCTCAAAAGAACTTAACACAGCCTGGTACATGAATAAAGGCCCAGCCCGTCATCAACATACGACACACTAGTATTCACTGAGCATCAACCAAGTAGCCCATAATCATACTTTCACCCTGTCCCAAACAAGCCGGGGAGGTGGAGACTCTTACGATTCCATTTCATGCAGGAGGTAAGTGATTTCATCAGGGCATTGGTGTTAGTCATTGCTCTGATGTTGTCAGGGAGGTTAAGGTCTCCCAGCTGCTTGGCAGGAAAGCCAGCAGTGACAGGCAGCAATTGGTGCATGGCTGGGTCTTTCTGGAGGAGGAGAATGCAGACACATCCTATTAGACAGAAGTGCACTCCATCATTGCCATGCATGTGTTTAACTGAAGTGTACACCGCACTCTACACCCCAGGGCTGAGGCTTGCCTTGAATTCTGATGGGCATCTAGGCCGTTAGCCATCTCCATAGCCCTGGTAATTGCTGATTTGCTTTCTGTCTGTCATTATCATTTTGCCTTTCTTAGGATATCATATGCACAGAGTCAGACTCTTCTTTCATGGAACAGAATGTTTCTGAGACTTGCCATGTTCTCGAATATTCCTAATTCCTTCCATGATCTTCCTGGGCAATATAGTCTATTATAGAGGGCTGGCCAGATAGTTCAGCAGACTAAAGCACTTGCTTAGGCAGAGTTGGGGACCTGGGTTCGATCCTTGGCCTGCCATACTGGCCCCACCTCAGGAGCATATGGCGAGGGCAAGTGAGACTGGGTGTAGTGGTGTGAGCCTGTAATCCCAGTGCTAGGGAGGCTGAAAACAGGAGAATCACTATGAGTGAATGAGACCCTGTAGACCCTGTACTAAATACAATTTAAAAAAGTCTGTTATAGAGATGTGCTATAATTTGTAAATTCACTCGCTGGTTGGGGGACACAAGGACTCTTGCCAGTTATTGGCTATGAATAAATCTGCTAGATACATTCGAGAACAAGTTTTTCAGAGGACATACGTTTTTATTTTTTCCTGGGTAATGCCTAACCGTAGGATTGCTGGGCCTTAAGCTGAGTGCGCTATTCACCTTTGAAGAAGCAACAGAGCGGCCGCAGCCCTTGGCCTTTCTACCCATGCTGTCCAAAACTTTGAATTATTTGACACCCTCACCAGCAGCTGGTGTTACTCACCTTTGACACTCTAGCTATTTTAGTGCATGAATGGTGAAATCTTATTGTAGGTTTTAATTTGCACTTCCCAATATTGCCTTTCAAAAGAGTCTATTCAAGGTATTTCATATTTAATATGAAAAAGAGTATATATATATACTCTGCAAGTATTTTACTGATCTGTGGCTTGCCTTCTCATTTTCTTAACAGTGCTTTTTTGAAGATGAAAAGATTTTTTTAAGTATTTGCTCTGGGGATTAATAGGTCCATTTTTGTGATTGAAAAGACATGCATTCTAAGAATTATTTGTCTAATCCAAGGTCACAAAGATATTTCTCCCAGCGTTCCTCCTCAAGGTTTGAGAAATTTATCTTTCACATTTAAGTCTGTTTAGCTCCATTTCAAGTTAGTATTTTACTTAATGGATTTAGTCTCATTATTTTTGCATCTGGTTGTCCAAGCATTCCACTGTCATTTGTTGAAAGGACTCCAGTGACCTTTTGAACATTATTATTGAGTTGGCTTGGCACCTTTTCCTAAAATTAGTAACTATGTCCATATGGGTGGATTTCTGGATGTTTCGTTGATCTGTGTTTCTATATTTATGCCAATAACACACTGGCTGTGTCACTGTGGATTTATATTACATTTTGAACTCAGATGGTTGCAATATTTGCTATTCTTTTCAACATTCATTATGGAATACCCGTTATGTGTCCTGTGTTGCTCATTTGTTCTGTGATTGATTGAAGAAATATAGAATGAGAGAGAGAGAAAGAGAGAGGGGGAAGGAGGGAGGGAGGGAGAGAGAGAGAGAGAAGACAGAGAGAGAAATATAGAGTATCTATATTGTACTTGGCTTGGCTCAAGGTGCTCTTACCCAGTGGTAATAAAAATATATAATTCCTGACCCCCTAGGGAGTTTTTCAGAGGTTCAGAAGGGTCAAGGGAGTTAGAATAATAATCAGAAATACACAGAATCATATGGTATAATTACCAACTATAAATTCTGTGTGTGGGCTTACCTATGTGTGTAATCAAATAATGATAAATGAGAAGAAAAATAATGCAAACAACAACAACAAAAAAAGGTTAGGACAGCAGCCCAGGAAGGAGTCTCTGCTGTGAGAGCTACAGCCCAAGGAAGTAGAGCACACTGACCTTTGGAATTTATTCTGAGGGCAACAGATGCCAATGAATAGCCTGTGGAGGGTGCGGTTGCAGGATTGATTTCTGTTTTTAAAAGGGGGTGTGTGAGTGTGTGTGTGTGTGTGTCTGTGTGTACAGTCAGATGTATTATTCAGCTGCTTCTATGTTATCTAATGGCACAAGGGATCACTTGGTCCCTATGCATGTCAGAGACTTTTCTGTCCTGAGAAAACATCAGAGGGGCTGGGGAAGTGGCTCAGTGGAATGAGCACTTCCCTGGCAAGTGTAAGGGCCTGAGTTCAATCCTCAGTTCCACCAAAAAGAAAACATCAGAGACAGGGGCCCTGTGCCATCTGAAAACTTCTGGTGAAGTTTCTGTGCCTGGGAAATTTCTGGAAATGACGAGGAATCCTGTGTCTCATACTGTACAGACCTATCTGGGATGCAAATGAGAATGCTTCATCTTACTACTGCAAACAATGACTTTTGAAATATGGGGGTGGTGTGTTTGGAAGTTTTAATCATGAAGAGTCATGAGTCATAAGTGCTGAGTTTCCACATCTCAACTGCATTGTTCACGTTGCATGTGTTTATTTGATATTTTAATATCATCTTCCCAAAAAGTGTCCATTTAAATGTTTTGATTATTTAAAAAGATTATTTTATGCGGAGGAATAAGTCCTTAGGTTTTAATATTTTTTTTGAAAGTAAATTTTATTTATTTATTTATTATTTGGCGGAACTGGGGATTGAATGCAGGCCCTTGCGCCCGCCAGGGAAGTGCTTATTCCATTTGAACCATGAAAATAAGTTGCAATGTAACCAAGATATTACAAATATAGAAAAATGAAGAACACCTGTATGGCCTTTCTTTGCCTATGAATGTCTTAGTATCTGTTTGTTTGTCTCTATGTTGTTGCAACCTGAAATACTCCTACTACTTTTTTGTGATTCATATTAGTATTTTTGAGTAATACAAGGGTACCCTCAATTCCTCTCCTCTGCCCCCATTGCTACTGCATGTTCTGATCTGGCCTTTCTCTGTGACTAAGGTTCTCAGACCACGGGGCACCGGTGACGTCACTGCCCGACCTTTTGCCCAGTGTTTTTGGATGAGGTGGGGTGGAGCAAGGGAGGAGGAAAGAAAGCTGAAAACAAAGAGATCTTGACTCAACTTCACTGAAATTCCAGAATCATCTGTGCTTGGAACACTACCTTCCCAAACAGTGTGTGTGTGTGTGTGTGTGTGTGTGTGTGTGTGTGTGTGTGTTTGTGCCCCCGTGGACAACACACACAATACACATCACAGCCCTGTGCACACCAAACACTGCATATACCACACAGTATATGCCACCCCCATACCATACAACACACACTACACACAACATAAAACCACACTCACAACATACCTATTACACACACCAAACATACCACATATACCACACAATACAGAACTGCACACATACTGTACAACACATACAGCACTCACGTATTTTACATACTACACAAATGTACACATGCCATACACGTATACTACGTTCTCACATACACAAACTCAGCTCTACTTTGCAGTTTGTAGCTGTCTCTGAAATCCTGGTTTGGCAAGAAATCATTAGTGGAGATTTCCAGGGTCTGCATTAAGGCTTGCATGAACTTCCAAACAGTTCCATGGGACTTCATGGATTTGCTGTGGTAGCTTGCAGGTCTGTGGGTTTTGTCCCTGGCAGTCCATTAACCTTCCAGTCCTGTGAAGACCCCACTCTGTACAACTGAGGCAGGACTGTGAGGGTGGGCTCTCGATGGAAGAGTTAAGACAGCCCTGTGAGCTTTGTTATACCTGGTCTTGGTAAAGAGCCACCAGGCAATGTGTGACCCGTCTTCGCTCCCTGGCCCCACACTCTCTTCAGAAGCGGTTCTTTGTGGAGCACTGACTGCTTCACAGGTTGTGGGGCAGGGTATATGTGGATTTTATTAGTTTTCCTTTTGGGAGTAAAAGCTGCCTGATCTGCCTTTGACTAATCTCCCTCTTAGATGGACCCTGACTCCCAGGCTTGGCAAACTGGTTCGTTTGTGAATAGCCTATAAGTTGGTCACATGAGTCTTGAACCCAAGACTTTCACTGAAGTGACTGGCAAAGGGATGTTTTTTGGCGTCTGGGGTTGAAAAACAGAGAGGATATAAGTGTGAAATTTCAAGGTGCTGGGATGGAGGGTGCACCTATGCAGGAGTGAAGCCAATGTAGTAGAAAACAGAAGAGATGGCCCAGTGGGGCCTGACGCCTTCCCTGGGGTGCCTATAAGCCACAAAGCACATAAATCCCCATTTTGCTTAATAAGTTGGAACTGAGCTTGCTTCAACTGCAACTCAAAGATTCCCGCTTAATACACATTTGAAGCTTAAGCTTCACAGCTGTCGTAGGCAGTAGCTGGTGCCACATCAGGATGTTAACGTTCCAAATAATTCTTGAGTACACACCTTGGAGAATAACAGACGCAAAACCCAGCGGGTTGGCTGCTGCTTCAGGATGGTATCACTTCCTAGAACAATCTTTTTTGGCCTTTCTTTCTTTCAGTATTGGGGACTGAACTCAGGACCCTGTTTCTTTTCTTTAAAAAAAAAAATGAATCTAGAATTTTACATTAGTCAGGCAAAGGAGACTTAAACTCAGGTTTGGATTTTATCTGTCCATGTTCACCTGGGTTGGGGTTTTAAGCCCAGCCCTGGGTGTGCAGTACCCCCACCCCACCCTGGGGTGCACGGGTTCGGCTCCCGCAGATACCAAGTGACCATGGTGCGTCCAGAAGCCCCTCGGCCAGGTCTTCTGTCTGGCCTGGGGAAGACCTGCACGAGCCGGACACTTGTGCTGCTTTTATTCCTCCTCTGGTGGCTTTATGAGGCGGATGGAATAGTGAGTGCCAGCAACAAGAAGGAAAGAAACGGAGAGAAGAAAATGAAGGTGTGCAGGACGGACAGAAGGAGTTGAAGATGGCAAAAGTCTGGGACCACCGCGGGACGAGCAGAAGTGAGGCCAGCCCAGCACTAGGGACTGCCCAGACCCCAGAGGACACAGGCTGGGAATAGGCCCGAGACCATGTCTCTAGAAAGCAGCTCATGTCCTGGAGATGAAGAGCAGATGAGGAACCAAGGGACAAGGGCGCCCCGCCGGGAGGGGTCGGTGCTGCAAGCAAGCGGGGGGGGGGGGGGGGGGGGGGGGGGGGGGGGGGGGGGGGGGGGGGGGGGGGGGGGGGGGGGGGGCAGGGGGAGGGCTGCACCCCTGGGCTGGATAGGAACGGGGTGCTCAGCCGCGGCTTTACCGCAGCCCCCAGGCCTGGCCGGGGCGTCCAAGAGACAGGTAGGGTGCCTTTCTTCGAAAGTCTCAGGAGCGGTACAGGGAGGCGACTTAGGACGTCGCATAGAAGTCCAGTCGGGGCACCCGCCTGCCCTGGGGAACCAAAGTCCAGGGGTCACATGCATCTGGGTACCGAAGCAGAGCTCTGGCCACAGGGAGGAGCTCGAGGGAGGAAAGGAGTGACATCCACAGCTGCTGTCCCCAAAGCCACGCCGCGTACCTTCGCTGTCACCTTGCTTCTTCCTGAAGGCAAGTGTGAGCGTCACAGAAATCAAAGGAATGAGCGGAAGCGAGGGCCACACGGGGTGCCCACTGCCGCCGGCGGCTGGCTGCCTTTCCGCCACCAGGCTGTGTCCCCACAGGTGCCCGCAGTAACCCTGGCCGTCTTCTATGCAGAGGACGCTCGGCTACGTTTTCTGGGAATCCTACAAAAAACAGCCAACATTCACTTAGAAAGGAGCTTTTTCCGTCTCACAAATATGCGTAGCGCACTAAGACGCACAAATAAAATAACGCAGCCCCCGAACTCCCCTCCGCGCCGCCTCCGCTGGGCTCCGGGAGGCGAACCACAGACTGTGCGGGAGGAGGAATCGGCGGCGGCGCGCAGAGGGACCAGACAGGGCGACTCCCGGGCTGGACGGGCAGGCGGGCAGCTGCAGCCGGCGGGGACATGGGGCTGCGGCCCGTGCCGCCCGCGTGCCGGTACCACCCAGGTGCGCGGTGCCACTCCTTTCCAGCCACCACCCGAGCCGGAGGCTGCTCCGCTCGGGAGGCTCGAGCTGCCCCTGCCGGTGCAGCGCCTCCACCCACGAGCAGTTGCCCCAGAGGGGTTCAGATGCCGAGGAGCGCGGCAGGGCTGGCTCCCGCGCTCTCACGGTTAGTCCTTAAGGTGACCTGTGCTAACAGGCGCCTGGGGTCGCGGCTCACACACGTGTGTTGCTTGAAGAAAGAGAGAAAGCAAGCAAGCAAGCAAGAGAAAGAAAGAAAGAAAGAAAGAAAGAAAGAAAGAAAGAAAGAAAGAAAGAAAGAAAGAAAGAAAGAAAGAAAGAAAAGAAAGAAAGAAAGAAAGAAAAGAAAGAAAACCCCCGAGTGAGGGTGTAAACAGCTTCGTGGAAGCCTTAGGCGTAGCTGCCCCCTGCTGGGGACATGGGGCGTTGATGGCTTGCGGGGTGCGGCCCTCAGCCCTATGCATTTATTTTCTCCTATTGCGGAAACTGCTTAATGGTTCGATGGTGATAGATAGGGAATCATTGAGGAAAAAAAAAAAAAGTACGGAGATTGACGGACAGAGCTTTTTTGACTGAGCGAGTAGTCAAATGCTCAGGGTATTATGAGCGCCAAAAAGCGTTGGTGAGGAATTTGCAGTGTAATCCACAATTGACCTAGCAAATGGATTTCCCAGGAGGAACACTGAGAACCTTCTAGAAGTTTGTAGATAAGATACCCCACGTCCAGGATAGTGACTCCACTCCCATATGGCTACTGAATACTTGACCATGGGCCTATGCAGTAGAAGAAATGAAGTTTTGCTTTAATTTTTGTTAACCTTAATTTTTGTTTGAGTAGCTGTATTTGAGTTGTGCACAGGACAGCAGGACTCTGGCCATATGCTTCAGAGCAACAGAACACCTGAAAACAGCAGCAGAGGCCCCAGGCTTGGTGGGAGAGGCCCTCAGCAAGAACTTGTGGAATTAGTAAAATCTCTATAATCTAAAGTCACTGTGACCTGGACATAGTGGTGCACACCTGTCATTCCAGCTACTCAGGAGGCTGAAGCAGGAGGACCGCAAATCTGAAGCCAGCCTGGGCAACTTAGTGAGATCACATCTCAAAATAAAACTTTAGAAAGCAAGCTGAGCTTGTGACTCAGTGGCAGAACTCTTGCCCAGCAAGTGTGAGGCTCTGTATTTAGTGCCTTTGCCAAAACAGACAAACCCAAACCACACCAAAACAAAACAACAGAAAAAGGTGGCTGTGTTCTGCCTCCATAGTGGTAGAAGTTCAATTCCACCTCAGAGATGGTTAGGAGTCTTTTTTTTTTTTTTTTGTCTTTTTGAGACAGGGTCTCACTATGCAGTTCAGGCTGGCCTTAAGCTCACTTTGTAGCTCCGGCTGGTCTTGAACTCACAACAATCCTCCTGCCTCAGCCTCCCGAGTGCTAGGATTACAGGCATGTGCCACCACGCCCGGCTAGGAGTCTTATTATTATTATTTTTTTAATTTGTTTTTTTTGCTTGGTGGAACTGGGGATTGAACTCAGGCCCTTGTGCTTGCCAGGGAAGCACTTATTTACAGAGCCATCTCCTAGTTCCCATCAGGAGTTTTAAGAAACACAGCTTAGTCTGGGCAGAGCCAAGACACACAGCTATTTCCTGTGTGTGGACAGAGGCTGTCTCGGATCTGCAGCATCAGCCCTCCATGAGCAGCAGAAAGTTTATTTTTGACTCATTTCCAGCGCTTCCCTGGTAGCAGCCTGATCCAGTAGATCCAGTCTCTGCCTGGTCTGAGGAGGCCTTTGGTTTTTGGGGATTCACAGCAGCTTTTCACACTGCTTCAATTGTCTCTGAGTGCTGTAGATTAGATATTTTTGCTCCTAATTATCAATTGCCGGGTGATGTCATGAAATCCCCAAACACCCAATGGGGCTGTGCTGAGCAGGAGGAGACAACACGCCAGCAAGTCATCTGGAGGTGTCAGGAAGAAATGATGAGAAGCAGCGCGCTGGAGGGAAGTGTTTTCCAGCCTGTGTGCTGGTTTTAGCAACTGCACTGGAAGAGATAAGACACACGTGGCTCTTGGGGGAGGGGGCAGCAGGAGGTCTCCCGGGACAGGAGGCAGGAAGAAAGAATTGGGCCCAGCACACATGGTCACCACACATTCACAGAGCAAGAGATTACAGCACAGCCAAGGAAGCTCCTGGGCTGGGAACTCTGGGGTGGATTCAGTGGGTCCTGGGACAACTTGACTTCAACTAGATGGTATTTGAATAATCTGCTAGAGAGAACACAGATACCGCACACATTGTCACAGTTAGCATTGAAACTCTTGGTTTGACTATGAGTAATTCTCAGCCGTGTCCAGAGGTCAGGCTTATACTAGCTCAAAAACAAGTGAGGAATGGAAGCAATTATTCAGATAATTCATAGACACAGCTACTGGCCAGAAACAGCAAGGCTGTTCTAAACTGTAAGTGATTTGAGAAGCTATCCTGATTGTATTCAGGAGATTGAAGAAAACCCCAGAATATCAGTGGGGGTGTGTTCAGGTTGAGTCATACTGTCAAAAATGGGAAACTAGGGGCCTCTCACCTTTGAAAGGAACGTTTTGCTTTCAGCCAAAGTGGAAATAAAGACTTGGTTTAAATTTGCAGATGGTTCAGATCCCTGAGCCGCTAGTTCCCTATGTTGCCTTTTAACAGGCTACATTGTATCTGGGCCAAAAGATAGAAGATGGTGAAACAAAGATCCAGGGAGAATAGTAGGAATCTAGAGAGACTGAATCTAGGTACCAGGAATAAAGGAATGCAGTGCTGTTTGCCAATGTCCCCTGATTAGTACTGTCCCATGAATTATGGGCTTGTGAATGGGGAAAATGTGTTTCTTCTTTCTCTTCTCCTCTTCTTCCTCCTCCTCTTCCTCTCCTCCTTCTCTTCTTCTTCCTTCTCCTCCTCCTTTCTTCTCTTCCCTCTCTCTCTTCTGTCACTCAGAGCAGCTTTAAACAGGACATATGGGAATTTGGGAAAACTCAAATTCAAGCAGCTCAGCTATTTTTTTCCCTATTCAGTGAAAAATCCGGAGACAGTGATTGCGGGTGTTGGTGTGGTGTGGGTTGTAAGGTCACACTTTACGTGACCTTTTAATGTGCATCATAATGCATTGAAGGATGAAGGCAGAAAAGTAGTCCCTGGAGTCCTGTATCTTAAACACTACCTCACTTCCACCTTCCACTTTTCGGGAACTCTTTGTGAACCCCGCCTGTGACTTCTGCCATGTCATTGGACAGAGCCTATTTAAATCTCTACTCATAGTTGCAAAGGAGGCTGGGAAATGTAGTTTAAAAAACTCTTCCACATGAAAATTAGTACTCTGTTCTTAAGAAAGAAGGCAAGACTGGATACCAAGTAACATCATTAGAGGATGGCTTTAAAGAACATTGAATGTGTCCAATTATTAAAAAAAAAATTAATCTTCAAAATCCTCCTCCTAGGGCCAGTGGTACAGCTCAGTGGACTAAGCGCTTGCTTAAGTAAGTGCAGGGAACAGGGCTCGATCCTTGGCTCCGCATACTGTGCCGCCCCGCCTTCGGGTGCGCTGAGTGGGCGATGGAGTCTGGGCATGGTGGCGTGCGCCTGTAATCCCAGCACTAGGGAGGCAGAAATCAGGAGAATCACTACGAGTCTGGGCTGCAGAGTGAGACCCTGCACACACAAAAAAATCCTCCTCATCTCTCTGAGCACATTTGTGTCATCATTTTGGCCACTTTCTGAGGAGGTCCCTTAAGTTTTCTTTTGCAAGTGTCTTTAGTTGCATTGTCACAGCTGCTTCAGTTCAGCATATTTCTCTTCTATTATCGTTTTGACTTTGGGGAAAAGCCAGAAGCCTCAGGGGCCAGATGCAGTGAATATGGTGAGTGAGGACAAACCTTAATGCTTCTGACCAAAATTGCCATCAATATTTGATCAGTGAAGGGCACTCAAGACATATGGTGAATGTTTAAATTGTTGTTTATTTCAAACTGTTAAAACACTTGTCTAGCAAAATGGTATGAAAAAACAGCTTAGTTTACTGGCATCTACAGAAACATACATGAGGACATGAAGGAATACCAATCGACTAACACACAGGTCTCTCTAATCACAATCCCACTATGCTTTACTTTTTGTTATTTCTGTTTTTAAGCCACTTCACTTCATATTGCCTTTAAGATATGATGGAGTTTCTTTATTTAAGCTGACATCAAAAATCACTCCAAATTATAAAACAATTGATTTCTATAGCCCTATGGTAATTTGGAAATCACAGAATTATCATAGATGGAATTCAACATTTCCTGATCCAGTTACTTACATCTATTAAAACTGTGAACCTTCTGTATAACCTGCCAGCTTCCCACTCCTCTTGTCAACTTAAAAAAGAAAAATTCCTGGGAATTCAGAACATTAAAGTCCAGGACATGTTTTTTAAATTTTACCATACACTTTAAAAACTTTTGCTTCTCAATTCCCACAAAAATTTACATCATTTAAAGCCAGATATTTAAATGACACACAGCTGATCAACTCTTCAGTGCAGAGCCTAGAAAATAACCTTCACGGGAAAATGGAAAAGGCACATGCAGCTGCAAGCATAGGTGGCGTTGGGGGGGGGGGCACACCTTTAAGGTGCAAGCTGCAGTTGTGAGTCTGGAAAGGACGAGGCCTGCTGTCCCGCAGCGTTGGAGTTTGTGGTGGTACTTTCAGGGATAATGGGCTGGCATTGTCTGCAAGGTTGTGCACATGCTCAAGAAACAAGTCTTTCAGTATGCTTAGTTCCTTTGTCAGCAATTTAATTTTGCCTCCAACCGTTCATTCTGCTCTTTGAGCTGATTCACTCTTTGCAGCATATCTTATGCTTTCTGCTTGCTTTTTCAATTGGCTCTTTTTCAGAGCTATGTTGTTCCGCTCTCTGCGCTGGAGAGACTCGTCACTGTTTCGATCCATAGGCGAGCTCTTTTTGCTTTGCTTGCTTGGAGGCGCAGCTTTGCCACCTGCTCCGGGGTCAGCAGGCTCGAGCTCAGGAACCTGCTGCAAGCCACTGGCATGCGTCTGAGAATGAATAACACCTGTTCACTCCTGGAGCGCCGTTCTGCCGCACCATTTGCTCATCTGGCCTGGACACAATCGGGTAGAAACGAGAGCGAGGGGGCCAGTCACTTCCACGCTGCACCAACCAAGGCCTTCACGTGCACCTGTCCCTCCAACCCACCCGCTCCCAGGTGGCTTCCACTCCGAGCAGCCCCACGAGGCCTGGCCTCTGAAGGTTTAAATTAAAAGCATGTACTACAGTAAAAGACATGTTGCCATTAACCTCTTTCAAAGTACTCGCTCTGGAAAGCGAGCACTTTCTTAGAAAGGTGTCTGCTCTGGTGCCTGTCCAAATGCTGCTCCAAAGCCTCAGACGCTCGTGGTGGTGGTGGGGGGCTTTCTGGAGTGGCTGGACCAAGGGCGTGTGATACGGGGGGCCCAGGTCTGTGGCTGGACCAAGGGCGTGTGATACGGGGGGCCCAGGTCTGTGGAGCTAAATTAGTTCACTGATGGGAATTAGCAGAGTTCTGGGCGAGACAAAGGAGGAAGGCAGGCTGGCTGCTCCCTGCTCATGTCTCCCTCCGGCCCTGCCAGGGACTGTTTCCGTTGTGCAATGCCCCTCCTCCACTCTGCCCCGCCTTGGGGCCAGCTGACTGTGGACTGAAATCTCCCTCACCCGTGAGCTAACATAAACCCCTTTTCCTTTAGCACATGAGTGTTAGGAATGAGTTTCAATGCTGGTTAAAGTAAGTGAGACAGTGTCATTTACTGTGAATTAATTAAAAAAATTCTACCAGTTGCTTTTTGTACAAAACAAATATAAAAAACCTTTTAGCTAGTGTTCCAATAATAACCCTAACTCAGTGGTTTATTTGAGCAACTTTTATTTATAACTAATTACCATGAAGTAAACCATGACTACATATCATAATTGTGTACATTGGAAAGGTAACAATTAAGGGGAATTGCATGTGCCTGTGTGAGTGCCTCTGTGTGCGCTGGCTTAGGACAGGAACAGAATCCCTGCCAGGTGAGCTTTGCATTTCTCGAGGGGTTTTAGATGAGTGAGGCACATGTCTGTCCTCTGGCAGCTACAGGCGAGTTCAGAGCACTCCATGAAGTGCTTCAGGACTAGTTTCTTTTCTTTTTTTTTTTAGGACTAGTTTCTTAAGGCTGAACTCTGCTGTCTCGAAAAAGCTCAAATTCATCAGTCACTGCAGGGGAGATCTGTAGACCTGAGGTAAGACCTTTGTGCCCAGCACATTCACCTCGATTGCAGTAAGGACAGCCTCGGCCTTGAATGGGCCATGGTTCGATTCAGATGGAAGATGATTTCTTTGGGATCAGCTATTGTGAGAGTTAGAGAGGTGGAGATGACGAAAGGACAGATGGACAAGGGGAAAATGGGCAAGCAGGCTTAGCCCAGAGGAGCCCAGAGAGCAGAGAAGCAACAGGCAGGTGAGTGGGGTAAGAATTAGAGGCCCGGAGTCCACGGGTGGGAGTGGCCTGGAGCACCGCCGGCTGCGAATGTTGAAGGGGAGAAGCTCACGCTCCGTGCCCTGTCCTGCAGGTCTCTGTGTCAGTCCTAGAGAAAAGAAGTGCTCCGGGGAGCGCATAGCCAGGGTCAGGGGCGTTCTTTGGTACTTTTTTTGTTTTGTTTTGTTGTTGTAACGGAGAGCTAGAAATAACTGCAGCCCTGACCAGTAGAAGAGAGAAAGAGAGCAAGCTCAGGTTTTCGGAAGGGGTCCAAGGCCAAGGCGCAAGCTGGAGAATCTTCCAGGTGAAGAGCCACAGATGCGCTGTGAGAGAACCGGTGCTCCCAGGGCCTGATGAGGCCCACAGCGAGACCACGGGCTGTCGGGCTGTCGGTGCTGCGGTGCCCGGGAAGGGTCTGAGAAGCAACAGAGGAGGAAAACGTCGGAACAAAACAGCGTACGGGGCGTGCTGCCCCCACCTGCAGAGACAAGCCCGGCATTACCCTCAGACACTACGCGTCCTTCTCCCGGCGGGAACCTTTACAAGATTGGGACAAAGCGGCAAAAAGAAGTGCCTTTTTCTTTCTTTGGTGATGCTGGGGATCGAACCCAGTGCTTCGTGCTTTCATACTCCCCTGAAATCTCACCCCAGCCCTGACCTTGGTCGGGGGTTAGTGGTTGGTTAGTATTTGAAGTAAGAAAATGCATTTCTGTATGCCCTGTGAAAGGGAATATTAATTCAGAGCACTGGACAGTGGATGTGGCATTTTGCAATAGCTATTTCAGCAGCAGCTTGGGAGTGGAGGATACATTGCACCATGCTGAGGAGTACTGGGAGATAAAGAAGCTGAAATCAAAGTTAAGGAAAGAGGAACTCGGGACAGAAGGCTGGGGTTAGGCAGGAGGGCGTCCAAGGAAACTTCTTGGCTGGTTTGCTCTGAGTTGGAATGGCCCATGTGCTCAATCAAAGGACATTTCTTCTCCACCAGCAGGTGGGATGGGGGTGTCACTTCTACAGTAGGCAACAGAATTTTTTGGAGTGGTGTGAACCCTGATAATTTGCATTCCAACTTTTCTGAGATAGAAAAACTAGGAGGAAGTTGGTGTTGGAGTCAAAATTGTTCGCGTGGTGGGAGAGAGCCACAGTCCCCACGCACAACCTGAACTCTCACAGGTTACTTGATACCAGATGCAAATGAAATTCCACCAATGTAGAAATGATTGCTATGATCGTGGCAGAAACTGTTAGTTACTAAAATAGTGTTTTTGGGTGTTTTTTTTTGTACTTTAGGGAAGGGTCTATAGGGTGTTCAGGGTCTCACTACTAGATCAGACTCATAGTAATTTGCCTGTTTACAGCCTCTCAAGGGCTGGGATTACAGGTGCATCCCACCATACCCAGTCTCAATTGCTGTCTCAGCATGCCCCAGGGATGGGGTGGACACAGCAGGCCTGGGGGATTGGATCCCCGGCCCTGGGCCAGCTTGCAGGTGCTTTAATGTGCTGAGCTATTTGGCTGACTCTCCAATTTTTTAAAATTAAACATGTAGAAACTGTGGCAAGGCAGTGTTTAATTAAAAAAAAAAACCTGCATGCATGGTATAAAAATATTTACAGTGTGTTGTTGAGTCCAGTTGTGCTAGCAAAATAGTCTCTCTGCATAAGAAAGGAAGAAGAGCCTTAAGACATTCATGCTGGCTTTCTCTGAGTGAGGGGGAAATGGGTGACTTTATGTTTCAGGGCTTTCTGTTGATACAACAATTTTCTATTGAAAACATGATTGCTTTTGTAATTCCCCAAAGGACCTGTTTTTAAAATTGCAGTTTGGAAATCTGTATGAGGGCAGATGGCCAAGAAGGGGGTCTCTGCTGGCAGCAAGTGAGTCAGGCCGCCTGCCTTCCTGGGCCTGGGCTTCAGGAGCTGCCCCCTCTTCAGCCCAGATATTAAAGGTCAGGCTTCCACACAGCTAAAAGAATCTAGCATAATCTGGGTGAGAAAGGCCAACTCTTCCCTGTGTTCAGCCCCGGCCTGGTGTGTGTTCTTAAATTTACAAAAATAGTTCTCATGGGCTGGCCCCAGAAGCTGGCAGCAGAGCCTGGGTCTTCTCAGCCTGCCTAAGAAAATCATGAGGTAGGCGAAAAGAAGAGCTTTGTTCCTTTCAGTCACTCGGAATCCCTCTCCAGTCCCCAGTATGGCAGGAGGCCATGAAGCTTCATGGTTAAAATTTGGAATTAGCGATCACTATCCAGAATCTTACAGTTTTATGGCTTCTGGAAAATTCTGTCACTTCTTTGTACCTCAGTTTTTGCATGTGTAGAAAGTGGGTGAATATTTTACCTGAGTTCCTCTAATAATCAAATACATGGGAATGCAGAGTGTAACAATCTCTATATCAGTGGTTTTATTGTCAGGATCTAAGTTTGTTTCTTCTGTGTTAATAGCCAGATCTGTAGACCTTCTGTGAAGAGCAAAGTCAAAGCAATCCTAGATGTCTGCCTGCTGCCTCAACTCCATGCTGGTCATCACACCCAGGGCCTCCCAAGGGGCTCTGGGAGGGTGGCCCAGAAGTAGATTGTGAGGAAAGTCTCTCATGGAGGTCTGGGAGGGTGACCTGAAAGTAGATTGTTGAGATTAGCCCTTCTTCGCTGCTTTACCAGGACCACGAGGGAGGAATGTACCCATCTAACCGGGAGTGCTGATTTACAAAACTTAATAAATATCTGGAAATATTGCCCTGCAGCTTGTTAAAGTAATGTTAGAATTAGGGCTACTGAGATCTTTATCTACTGAAAGTGAATTTATAGTGACTCCATCAAAATATTCATATCTTTTATTGATCTGCGTTGGAGGAGTTGTTTTTCAACTAATATGAAAGAATGAAAGACATCGTTTCAATATGAAAAGCAGACACTGCAGGATTTCATCGTTTTGTGGAGCTGTGCCATTTTGGAATGAATCTCGTGTTGGTTATTTCTTTTGAGGCACCCTTAGCTGCTAACATAAATGTAATAGCTTGAAATAGTAATCTCCATATTCCGTGTTTGTCAGGAAATTTTGTAAAAATTGGCCAAACAGCACTTATAAAGCTGTTCCTTGTGGTATCACCTAAAATAGACTAGTGTATAGTAATTTCATCTACAACTACATCATAGAAGAGGGAAGCACTTTTACTTGCACTTTGACACAGACAACTGTAGTCATAAAATGACAAATGCGCAGCTTATGAAAAATATACAAGGGGAATATATATGGGGTAATTTTGGTGCACAAAACATAAAAAGTTTGCAGGGCTTGAGAATTCAGGTGGTCAGTGAGCATTTTATTGAGTAAATAAAAGTGAAGTGCCTCTTACTTGCCAGGCATTTTCCTTGGGAGGAAGTAATTTATGCAATATAGTACTTGAAGGGAAGATGGAAGGACAGGGTCCTGTCGGGGATGCAATTATGGAAAACCATTTTGCTATCTCCCGGACCTCTAACATTTAAAAAAATTATAGTTTTCTAATATTAAAGCAACTAAAGGAATGTCTGAAACAGTGTGATGAGAAAAATCACAAATGCCAATTTTGTGCCTAAACCCCTCCTTTGAACTGTTTGTGCTCAGCTCTGATTTACTTCTGCCATGGTGGTAGGGTTGAGAATAGGACTCTGTTTTATAATGTAGAGACACAGACAGGATGGTTCATATGAAGCCCAGTATCTTAGAGATAAGATAGTTCACTGAAGAGTTGAGTTCCAGAAACTTCCTGGTAAGTGCTCTAATAATGCCTACATAAACGTGGGAGTGGTGGGGTCTCCCCTAGGATTTTCTTGGTGCTCAGCATTTGGAGTGGGTGCCTCCTCTTACACTGCTGTATCCTCTGCTTCTCTTATTTACCATCTACCCATATGTGCACTCTCGGTCAACACTGAGTCAGTTGATGACTAAACCAATCAATTCTCTCATAAGAGGCCAGGAACCGGGCTGTGCACCCATCCTTTGTCAGAGGGGTCTGCCGGCTTCCTGGGCTTTCCTGGGATCTTTTCTATGCATCCACCATGCCATACTGAGAGGGGTGTCGCCGTTCACAAGGCAAGCAAACCCTCCAAGCTGTGAAGGCAGCGATAAAAACAGGAAATTCATTCACCCTGGGAATATCCCAGAGACTGAGTAACAGCTTCATGTTCATGGGGACGTAGGCTCACTCCCAGACTGAGTCAACCTATGTAAATGTCCCCAGCTGCAGCACACACACCCCTAGCGCTGACACCAGCCTGACTCACTTCTCTGACCCCCTTTCTGCTTCCCATATCGGGGCCCGTGGTCCCCTCCACAGCTTCCCAACATACCCAGACTCTGATTGCAGCCCCTACCAAATCCCATCTCTGAGCTAGATGATGAACAGCAACGCCCTCTTCTGTCCTTTTCTGGGGTCCCTCCACCCCCGGGGCTCTGAGCAGAGCCTTGAAGGGTCTCTCCACATCTGGGCTGGCCTGACTTCCTCCTCTCCGGGACAGCAGGGACCTTGTCTGACTTGCTTTTTGGCCACTCTCCTGGGCCAGGTCTGCCATCCTGCAGGTGCCCTGGGGTCTACTTGAATGAACACACGCGCGCTGTGGCAGTGACCCCGGGAGAAGCAGCTGGTAACCCCACCATCACCATCACGACCTCCTGCTCTGCCCCTTCCAGGACAATGGAGCAGCATTTACTGCTGCCTTGGACTCCTGGAAGGTGCTGTCTGATTAAGTCAGGGCCACCCAGGGAGATTCCTCTGTCCCCTTCTAAAACACTTTAATTGGTGACTCTGCATTGTGGGCACAGTTGTACCTGAGCAGAACACACCTGGGGCTTGCCTGTGCCCTCACTGCGTCCCTCACCCTTGCCCTTTCCCTCCCCCTCCTCTTCCCTGTTAGTCTCACTTCTGTTGTCATTTCAGTCTCTTTCTTTCTCTGTCTGTTTGTCTTTAAATTCCACGTATGGGAAAAAATGCCATATTCTTCTGAGTCTGGCTTCTGTGGTTAACACTGTGGTCTGCAGTTTTATCCAGTTTCCTGCAAATGATAAGATTTCACTCTTCATTAATGCTGAATCGTCCTCCACTGTATGTTTGCTTCACTCGATTATTTGCCTCTGGCTCGAGGCCGTTTGCAGGGTTTCACTCCTGTGAGCAGAGCCTCAGAAAGCGTGGGTGTGCAGGGTGAAGCCTCTCCTGATGAGCTCGAAGCCAACCCCTTGGGGACCTCAGTTGGCAGATCTTCCCACCTTTGCCACACAAACCCAACCATGGTGGTAGCATCCCATGAGGTCAGATTGCCTGTCCAGTGCTCCTGGGACGAATGTCCCACAGGTTATATACACAAGCAGGACAGTGGCCATTTGGTTTCCTACTCATGTTTTCCAAACTTCTGGTATTTAGAAAGAAACCAGAAATCTGGATTTGCATGTGAATTCTTCTTGTGTTTAAAGCCCAGTGATCAATTTAGCAGGATGCTTGGCGTCTTCCATGCCAAAACATGTTTGCAGGTTGTGCTGGGGAGGTTGTCCATGGAAGTTGCTGCTGGAACGATCACTCTCTGTTGGAGGCCACCAGATCTGCATGGTGACTTGGAATTCATCTCTGGGATGCTAGTCTTATGCCTGCCCATGTGGCATTGCCTATCTAAATGCTCACAGAACATGGCCAGTCTGTCCAGTGAATCTCACTACACAGCTCGGACTCGTAGTGATCCTCCTGTGTTCAGCCTCCCAAGTGCTGGGATTACAGGCTGGCACCACTATGCCCAGTCTCAATCACTGTCTCAGTGCACCCCGACACTGCATGCCTGGGATCAAACCCCCATCCCTGTGTCTGCCTAGTTCAATCCCACCTCTCAGAGGCGTCTCCTTCTCCTTCCTGGTAGAGTTTATAGAGTCCATCTTCATGTGCCCGACCAACTTTAGACTTGCGTGATCTCTTTGACCCCCTTTCTCTCTGTCAAATGCAATGTGGAGGGGAAACTGCTTTGGGAAGAGTCACCTGGTGGTGTCCCCTCACCCACAGGTGGAACAATTCATCCAGGGAGAAAGTGTGTTCCTTCTCTGGAAACTCACACTAGTGGGACTTCAATTCTAGAATAAAGCCTGGCAGACAGGATGTGACAAATTGAGCTGCTTGGAAAAGCAGTGGGAAAGTGCATTCTGAATAACCAGACTGGCCACCTTGCTGTTGAAAATCTTCTTGTACCTTTCTACCAAAGTTGGGCTAATCCAGGTCTGACCTCTGAGGTCTCTTTTTTTTTTTATGGTCCTTAGGGATTGAATTCAGGGCCTTTGTACTGAGCTACATCCCCAGCTCTTTTTATTTTTGAGACTAGGCCTGCCTAAGTCACTAGTTCCCTGGGCTGGGCTTGAACTTGTGATCTTCCTGTCTCAGCCTTCCAGAGTATCTAGATCACAGGTGTGTGCTACCAGCCTGCCCTCCTCTGAGTAGTGAAGGATACATTCACCCTAGGGATTTGCACAGCAGCGCTTCCTTTTCTCTGGAATGCTTTGTTCTTCTCTGTCTGCATGGCTCACTCCTGAGTTTAGGAAACTCTGGACCAAATGCACCTTCGAAGCAGCCTTCCCATGCCTGCTGACTAAATCTGCATGCCCTTTGCAGTGCTGTGCATCCTGTTGGCAGTACATTCCACTTCTTGTAGTATGGGGGATAGAACTCAGGACCTCGGGCTTACTAGGCAAGTGCTTATGCCACTGAGCTATTCCTTGACTGTGTATCACTGGTTGTTTGCTGCCTTTGTCCAAAGCTATCATACAAGCTTGTTGGAGACAGGAACTTTTCTCTGCTTACTTCACTGCTCTAATGTGTCCGCATCAGTTCCCAATACAGAGATTCGCAGTATGCATGAATGAATGAGCGAGTGAATGAACAAATGAATGGCGTGCTGCCTGGGATGCCATTTGAGGCTGACTGAAGCACACTTCACTATCTTGCTTGGGTTTTTGGCAAAAGTTATGTGTATATCAGCAAAGCAATGTGTACTGTGCCCTGCTTGGTTCGTTCTACAGATTTCACTTAGGTCAAATGTACACTTAGCTCTCCTGAGAATTCCAGTCTTGTTGGTTTATTGTCCTTTCTGATATCAGTGATGGATAGAGGTACTGTACAGCCTGCCTTGCTGTGGGGCTACTTCTCTTGGATCTGGAAGTTTCTGTTTTATGCATCTTGAGGCTATCTTTGTAGACACTGGAGCTTTAGAGTTGTTTTGTCTTTTTTGCTGGTTCTGACCTTTTTCACTACTACAGAATACTTTGTGTGTCTTTATGAGGTCGCTTTGTTCATTAAGGCAGACTTCAGTTGACCCTGTAACAGCTCTGCCACCTTCCTCTCGCCTGTGCCTGTGGTACTGGCTTGTGTCTTCTTGTTCACACCCTTCTTTACACGTGACCCAGATAAAAACATAGTGGGATTTTTGTTTTAGTCTTTTCATTTGAAATGTATCTTTTTATTGGAGTATTTAGCTCCTTTATATTTGATGCAACAACCAATATATTACTAATACAATAACAATCTATTATTAACTGTTTTTAACCATTTTCATCTGGTCAGTGTTTACCTTTTTAACTTTTAAAGTAATAAAGCATTTTTGTGAATCATTCAGTTTCTCTTCATAGCTCCTTATTGCCAGATATTACATTCTTTCTTGTTATTTCTAAATGGCGTGTGACTTATCCTTAAGAATAATAGAATAAGTGCATTTATTATTTCCCAGGCTAAGGAGCTCAAATCATGTTTAATTTCTTTTGCTTTTTGCCTATCTTTTGTAGTACTGCTGCCATGTTTTAAAATGATATGCATCTTGAACCAGTGAGATAGCTCAGTGGACTAAGTGCCTGCTTATGCAAGCACAGGGACCAGGGTTCGATCCCTGGCACACATGCTGTGCTGGCCCCTGAGACAGGCTGTGGTGGTGCACGCCTGTAATCCTAGCACTGGGGAGGCTGAAACAGGAGGATCATTATGAGTCCGAGCTGCGTAGTGAAACCCTATACAATATATCTATATCTATATCTATAATTATACATCTTTAAATCCCCAATGACGTTATTACCCTAACATGACTGGCACTCCTTTGAATTGCTAGCGCGTTTGTCCTTCTGTCCTTCCTCACTCCTCTCTGAATCTTTATTCTGCCACCAGAGAGCATTGTCTCTCCCTCACAACTCTTTTTGTATTTTTGTTTTAGTGTAGGGATCTGTGTCATAACTTTTTGTTTTTCTGAAAATGTACTTAAGTCTCCTTGAATTCTGATTTTTTTTTAATTGGATGTGGAATTATAGGTTGGAATTTATTTATTTGCTCTGCTGGGGGTCAAACCCAGGGCTTCCTGCACGTTGGGCAAGTGCTTTGCCACTGAGCTGTATTGCCAGCATTGCGCTCGTTTTCTTTCAACCCTTTACCTAGTCTTTTTTCCTCCTTCCTTCCTTCCTTCCTTTCTCACCCCTCCCTCTCTCATTCCTCTCTCTCCCCGCTAGGTCCTTCCTTTCCCTCCCCCTTCTCTTCCCCTCCCTCTCCCTCTTTCACCCCTCCCCCTCCTTCCTCTTTCCCTCCCTCCCTCTCTCCTCCCTCCTTTCATTCCTCTTTCTCTCGCTTCCTTTTTACCTTTTGTTTTTTAAAAACACATGTTAAGACATTTGCCTGAGCTGGGGATGGACCGGCTCAGCAGTGCTGGGCGAGCTGCCCCTGGGCTGGTGCGCTTTCTCTTTTTCTGCTGAAGGTTTTCTCTGCCCAGCATCAGCTCTGCTGAAAAATTGACCACCACACCCAACGTTGCTCTCGCTTGGGAGGAGTGTGAATCGTCCCAGTGTCCTGAGCGTCTTCAAGGAAAGCCCCCGGGTCTGCTTTCTGGTTTTCCTCCATAGGTCAGGCGGTCTCTCATATTAAATGGCTCTGGTGGTGCCAGCAACAGCCCGCGGGGCCTCTGGAGCGAGGGGAGAAGAGCCCAGGTGTGCCTCACTCACCCTCAGGCTGGGACCAACAGAAGGCTGCAGGGGACAGGGTGACACTTTTTGCGCAGACATGGTCTAGGGCTTCGGAGACAGTGAGATGCAGCCTGCATTCCCCATGCTGTTTGTCGTGTAAAGCAATGGCTACGCGTTCCCCTGGGTCCCCCTGTGTGGGCAGCAGGGCTTGGATGGGTGTTTAGTGGAGGACGAGTTTCCCAGGGATTCAAACCAAAACGCCCCCTGCAGAATTTCCTGTCCTGCCTTGTGGTCGACTTAAAACATTTCCAGTACCTTCCTCCCCCTTCCCCCAGCCCTCCCTCGCGGTTGGGGAGGCTCGGAAATGACCAAGCACGTTCAGAGCTGCAGGCCACGGGGGCGGCTCTTCTAAGGCCCTAATTTTTGAGAACTGAAGAAATCCGTCTGCAGAGGGATTTTGTCCATAAGCTTTTTTTGCTTAGTCAGGGCTAGGGCATCATTTCCTGTTTTTGTATTCTCAGGAGCTACTCAGCAAGTGGCCCGGGAAGATGAGGGGCATGAGAGAGGAGGGGAGCTCTTCTCCCCACAGGCCTGCACCTCTAGGAAAGTGGAAAGAGGCTTTTTAAAACAATGTTAAAAAAAATTAAGACCATGAAGTGGAGAGTGGAGGCAGAGTGTAACATGGAAGTGGGGGCTGGGAGGGGCAAGAAGAGAAGCAGGGATTGTAGAATGGGTGCTAAAGTACAGACAGACAGACAGACAGACAGACACACACACGCACGCACACGCACACAGAGAAAGCAGCTGGATCTCTGCAAGCTATACCTGCATGGACATTTCCCAGGTGCTGAGTTGCTGTGCAAAAATCTTCACTGCTTTGTTCGGAATGAGCCCTGGGGGGGGGGGTTCTCTGGCAGCTTGAAGAGGGTAAGGGACATGCTCTGGTGGCTACAAGTGGGGAACTGGGGCTCTAGCCATGGACACCTGGGGTCCTAACCGGTACTCTGTCCTGAAGCTAAAGAAACTGACAGACTCCCAGAGGGGTGGCAGATGTCTGGAATCGGAGCTGCTCAGAAGGCTGAGGCAGGAGGAGCATCAGTTGAAGGCCAGCCTGTGCCACTTAATGAACTCTTGGGTCAGGAGCTCACTATGCAGCCCAGGCTAGCCTTGAACTCAAGATGGTCCTCCTGCCTCAGCCTCTTGAGTGCTGGGAGTACAGAGCTGTGCCACCAGGCCTGGATCAAAATTTTAAAATAGATAAATGAAAAGGGCTGGGGACACAGCTCAGGGGCAAGGATCCCTGTCCAACCCCTGGAATTGCAGAAAGAGGAGGAGAAGAGGAGATAGGCATGTCCCCTTGACTCCAACTCCATCTTCATTTGCTCAGCCTCAGGGCAGGAGTCAGGCTGCTCCAGGATTCTGCTGCTTCTCTCCAGCTGTGCTGGGTGTTTGCCAGTCTGCTTTCAGATCCCTTTTCAGCCTTTCCCAGGATCCACTGCCAACTGGCTTCTGCTGGGGTTCAGTCTGCAGGAGTCACTGGCACCCAGCTCAGATCAGTTTTCTGCTCCTCTCTGGGGCCACCCTCACTGTCCACAGCCCCCACTCCTGCCTCCCCCCTGCTTTCTCCTGGTTCGGGTTCTGGTGCCCTGCCCGGGCCTTGCCTCTGCAAGGCTTCCAGCACCTTTAAAACTGGCATCCAGATTCCCTCTGCTCTATCAGAGTGTTTGGCTGGAGCTGGTTTTTCCTAGGAGGTCCCTCAGGGTGAGGCAGGCCTGAGAGATGGGAAGGTGGGGCAGGTAGTGTACTTGTGATGCGGTCCTGCGAAGGGGAGGGAGAGGAGGAGGGAGGGAAGGCATGCTCTAGGTCACTTCATTCAACTCAACTGCTTTCTAGAATGAATCAAGAAGTAAGCTCCTCATTCTGCCTTAGTGTGACTTCCTGCTTAGGCAAGTGAGGAAAAAGGCCTGGGTAGAGATGGTAGAGCCCTGGTTCCTCGAGCATTCCCCATGTGGTGGGGTTTAGAGGGACGGTGATGCATAGGGGTTGAGGAACGCGGACTTCAGCGGTGCTCAGTACTGGATGTGCAGCAGAGGCTCTTCTGCCCGGAGGTGCCCGCTGACAAGCAGAGGTGAGATCTGCACAGGTGCCCACCAGTGCCTGTGTGCAGCGTACCAAGGAAGTGCTTGGGTTCAGGTAGGGGCATTCAGCTCTGAATGAGATAATGCACTCAGGAAGCATCTTCTAGACCGAAATGTGTGGTCACCATCACCCTTGGTCCTGTGATGTTTCATGGGTGGCAATGGGTACATCATAGGAGGAGATGGAGAGGATGACAGAGTGGCTTCCTTGGAGGGGGGCATGGCAGGCACTAAAGAGTTAACTCCCCTTGTAAGCTGATTCCTGCAAGGGTCTGCTGGCTGCTCTGGCAGCTAAGTGCTCAATTACAAATGTACAGAATCCATTGTTTAGTAAGTAATTTTTTTTTTTTTTTTTTTTTTTTTTTTTTTTTTTTTTTTAGTACCAGGGATTGAACTCAAGACCTTGAGCTTGCCAGGCAAGTGTTTATTCTACTGAACCATTTTCCCGGCTAGAAAGTAATTTCTTTTCTCCTAATGAAACCCTAACCCAAGGGGCCAGTGCCATTCTGTTCTTGCTGATAGAATGTCCAAAGTTCTGACAATGGGACAGCCTGACTCTGCTCCCCACATGGAATCTGGCTCCTTAACCCCCTGCAAGGGGAACCTAGCTTCTACTGTGGCCCAGGGTGCACCCAGCCCTCCCTGCTGTGTGGAGCCACGGTCCTGCCCTCATTACCCTTCGGTCTCCTTTAAGGAAGGTTGAGGAGATGATTTTATTTTTTAAAATTTTATTTAGGTTTTGTTGGCTCAGCCTGCCCTGTGGGGAGAGCTGGCACTGCATATAGTGCTGGGGATCAAACCGTGGTCCCCTGGGCCTGCCTAAGCTTGCCTAAGCAGGTGCTTTGGTTTGCTGAGCTATCTTGCCAGTCCTTTAACATGTTTTAATGAATTCATTTTTTTCCCAAAGCTGAGGAAGAGTCCCAGGGCCTCCTGTGCCGTGGCAAGCGCTCCACCGATGAACCACACCCCAGCCCTGACTTTATCTCTGAAGCCTGGGCTTGTGTGAGATGAGAGGATCCCTGTAGAAATCTGCTCTGTCCCTTGAGGAAAAGCCAGTGGGGCTTGCTGGCCTCTTGGGGCCTAATTGAATGAGGCTTCACGGGTGCGAGGCAGGGGTGATTTGGGTGTGTGTGCACGTGTGTGTGTACGCGTGTGCTACAGCAGCCGGGTCAACTTGCTGGCTCCACTCCTGGAAAGGTCACTTCTTTCTGGGGAGGGATAAGATGCACTTTCCCCAGCACCTAAGAATAAACCAGTAAAGGAGTGTGAGTAGTGAGTTATCAGCATAAAGAAGCCACCTCTGCCCTCCCGCAGGGCCTCTGTCTCTGTATCTCTGTCTCTGTCTCTCTCTGTCTCTCTGAGGGCAGCTTGCAATCTTCTGTTGTGCGCAGTTTTGCCTGGCCTCTTTCCCCTGGGTCCTCAGCTGGGTTTGTGCAGCGCCTCTGGTCCCTCTGTGGGTCCCTCTGTGTCCTTAGGGTTTTCCTGTGCCGACAAGGTGAGTTTGTGCTCTTTTTCACACCAATTCAGTACAAGGGACGGGAATTAGTACCAAGAATGGAATGTCAACGGAACGGCAAGCAACCCAACACACACAAAACACGAGTGTAGTTTAAGCTAGCTTCTTTTGTACCTGGAGTGGAACTCGGGACCTTGTGCTTGCCAGGCAGGTGCTGTGCCACTGAACTATATCCCCAACTAAACCTGCTTCTTGAATTACCTCTGGCTTTAGAGTAATTCTTTAGTTCTTTAAAGGTTCCTGTTTTATGGGAGAATAAACCCAGAGTTGTTTCATTTAAGATGTTCCTCTGGTCTGGGCGGAGGGGACACCGGTTAGAAGAGCCACCGGCATGCTCTGCAGTCTGAGATAGGAAGCTAGCTCTTCTGTTTTGCTATGTTTCCTGGGGTGGGGGTGCCAGTCCTCTGCCTCCGTGGCCTGGTCTGAGCCACTGAGCCAATTTTCTGCTTCTCCTCTTGTTTTCCAGCAGATTCCTCATCTGGGCAAAGGCCCTGGTGCCCAGCGAGGTAAAACTGCAAAGGATACTGTCACCATCCTTAGTGGAGTGCACTCACCAAAAGTCACTGGAGGCAGCCCTCCGAGGTCTGGGGACAAAGGGACAGCCAGCTGCCTGAAGACAGCAACAGGGGAGGCACGGTCGCCTCTGCTGGGGATTCCCTAATGGTTTTCCCACAGCCGTGCCTAGGTCAGTGTTCACACCCTGGCTGCACAAGGGGGTTCTCATCTGGGGAGCCCCAGGAGTAATCCACAGGCGTGTTTGGCAGGACTGGAGAAGCAAACCCAGCCATAAGGAAACAACCTCCAGGCTGCGCTGGAAACCTAGCATTTAGCAGTCCTCAGGGCAGCCAGCAGGAGGAGCCGCGGGGCTCCCGCTCTGCCTGGTGCGTGGAGGTCCCAGACTTCTCGGAACACCTTTTCCAAACACTTGGTTACCAGAGAGGTTGTTCCTGTACTTCCAGCCTGTGTCTGGAGTGTTTTCAGTGTTCACCTCGGGCCAGCGTGAGATGGATTGCATGGAAGTGGATTCCCACGAGCTGTGCGTGTGCGCATGCGTGTGCGCGTGTCTGTGTCCACGGGCTTTGAGTCCACAGCGGTGGGTGCACACTCTGAGCCGTTCATTTACCTGTCAGTATGTATGAATGCCAAGGAGTTCAGAAGTGTGCACCGGTGTGTATGAATACACACCCGAGTCCGAGAGGACACCGACCCCAAGCTCATCCGCCAGCTGCCTGCAATCCCAGCCTTCAGCGCAATCCCAGCACCTGGCTGGCCTGCCCTGTGTGGGCTGCGCAGGACTCGCTCTTGTGGATCAGGCCCGGCTCACTGGCTGCAGAGGAGCCGGGGGTAGGGCGATTCCTGTTTTTATTTTTATTTATTTATTTTTTGTGGAGTCAGGCCCCTGCCATTGACAGGCAAGTGCTTATTCCACCGAGCCATCTCCCTGGGCACGCCTGTCTGCTTTTGTCTCATCCCATTTCTTTCCCTACCGGAGTCAAATGATCCACGTGCCTTTGATTCTCTGCTTTTCTGCTGTCAGCAACCTGGCCGAGGACAACACTTTTCATATGGGCTACGTGTGTCTGTGGACACGTGTGTGTGTGTGTGTGTGTCCATTCCAAGGAGGAAACCCAGGAGGATTTGGGACAGACCTAGACCCTTTTCCCCAGGGTCCAAAAGAATCTTCCAGGGTGGAAGAGCGCTGACTTTATAATATCAAGATCAAATCATCTCTGGTAGAGCACATAAGACCTGCTTCAAAGTTGAAAATCAGGCCTGGGGAGATAGCTGAGTAGAATAAGCGCTTCTCTAGCAAGCACAAGGACTTGAGATCTATTCCCGGTTCCAGACCAAAAAAAAAAAAAAAAAAAAAAAAAAAAAAAAAAAAAAAAAAAAAAAAAAAAAAAAAAAAAAAAAAAAGAATGAAAATCAAAAGATACTTTAGAAGCAAATGGATGTCTTTTATTATATCAGAAAGAGAAAGGTATAGTGTACGTTAACAGTCAGTCATATTCAACTTTGGATTAACCTGTAATGGACTCTTAGTCTTATTTAGTCCTCTGTACAAAGGTTTTTTTTTTTTTTTTTTCTTTTTTTAAAAAAGGAGAACTCAGGTATTTGAATAATATTCTGTCAACTTTTATTAACTGGGGTTATAAGGAGGGTTGCAGCAAGGCACACCCTGAGCGCATTAGGAAATTACAGACAGACTTGAGATAAGCGTCAGACAGAACAGATGCAGCGAGCCCCTCCGCCATCTGAGAGACATTAATAATGTAAGATCACAGACACCCAATCATTGTTAGGGGTACAGAATGCAGGCTAGAAACGGAGACCTTGGCGCCCCCTGGTGTTGCAAAATAAACTTGCAACTTATTTTATGTTTATTTTCATTTTAATCATAATCCTTGCCCTTGTCCATGAGACTCAGAAGGAACTGCTTCTCCAGATCCTTTCAAGCCCTCTCCGCTCAACCGTTCATCTCTCATCAGTAACCTTCACAGGCCCTACCTGAAGCCCAACTCATTCATTCTTTTTTCTTGCCTCATGCATTCTGTTGTAGAAAGCTGGCAGATGCCCAACGCGGAGCCTGGCTTCTCCCTCTTCCCAGTGTACAATTAAACCATTTTCACACCCCTCCTCACATGTAGACGATGCACATGCATTTGCTACCAACCTTAACTTATGCTTGCAGGTAGTTTTCTTCTGCAACTTCCTGTCTCCATCTTTTTTTTTTTTTTACAACGTAGCGCACACCGTTTCTACATTGCTTCTCTGCCCTCCTGGGCAAACATCAATACCTCCCACTCACCAGCTAACTTGCTAACCCATTTTTACGGTGATTTGCCAGGAAAGACTGAACCAGAGACATAAATAATACACCCTAATATACAACAAACAGCTCGGGCTTAATTGGTAGGCAGAATTTCATTGGATGGACATGAGAAGAAAAAATATGTACAGAGTGCATGTTTGGGAGGAGATGGAACGGGAGGGGACATCTCTGGGGTGGAACCTGGGGGGCCCGCGTGGCTGGTTTACTTGGATTTGCCGGGGGCGCTGATGGAGACGGGGTCTGTTTGCACCTGAGCATCTGACATCCGCTTCGGTCCCTGGAGAAAAAGACATAAGCAGTTGTAGCCCACTGAGGATGTCGTGTCGCCAGCCCCCGGTGTCGCTGATGTAACTCTGATTCTGGGCTAGGTATTGTGTCACGTACACAGCTTTTATGTAGGAGCGACGGAGAGGACAGTGCTCGACCGTGGGACACCCGCCCTGTTCAGTGCCTGGCTCTATTTTCGTGAAATGCTGGACAATTTCTACTTTGGTTTCTTCATCTTTAAAAATGGTTGTGATAAAACTTGTATCAGAGGGGCCTGCCAGACAGCTCAGTGGATTAAAATGCCTGCTTAGGCAGAGCACAGTGGCCAGGGTTCAATCCCTGGGGTGCCGGGCCTGCCCCACCCCGCGGTATGCTGAGGTGGTGATTGAGACTGGGCATGGTGGTGTGTGCCTGTAATCCTGTGCTTGGCAGGCTGAAAATAGGAGGATCACTAGGAGTCCGATCTGTGTAGTGAGACCCTGTACACCCTGTCTTAAATACATAGTAAATAAAACAACAAAATGAAATAAAATCCTATCAGAACTGTTCACAGTAGAAGTGAGCTTGTCTTTGTAAGGCACATAGGACGGTCCCTGGGGTGCAGACCCCCCTCTGCTAGCTCACTTCCATCCGTCCCCTGTCACTGTCCAGCAGGTCACCTTTTTATTTTCTCCCCAGTGACCCCGTCATTCTTTCTCTAAAGTGTATCCCTGTCCTAAGCTATCTTGTTATCAGCCTCATTGTCTGACATCTGTCTCTTGCACAGAGTAGAAGCTCAAGAGAGGATGTCACCGACTTCTCAGTGCCTGGCCAGAGCCTCCTGCTGGGGTGCCCCCACCCGGACACAGGCCAACTGGGTGAGTGGACCTTGGGGGCAGGTGCAGCGGCCTCTGTTACTGCTGCTGTCCAGTGCAGCTTAGCAGTTCTGTGAGTTCCATGAGTTGGCGCCACCACAACCAGGACACGGGGCTGCCCTGCCCTGCAGGCCCTCTGGGGGGCTCTGATGTGAAGCCTTCTGGCCCTCAGATGCACTCAGACCCTGGCAGCGTTGTTCAGTCTGATCCAGGGCTTCACCTTTTATTATGGAGTCAGAGCACAGAGGCTTGGGCTGAGGGCCGGAGGTGGCCACATCGCTGCAGGCGACAGGTGTTCTTTATCCCTGGCCCATTTCACAGAGCAGTGCAGGGCAGGAGAGAGCCGTGCACGCGGTATTTGCAGTGAGGTATGTGTGGAATATGCCATAGTGGGGCAGGAGAGATGGTCCGGAGGTGTAGGGACCTACCTCGCAAGCACGAGGACCCAAGTTCAATCCTGGGTCCCACACGCCCTGCGGTTTTGGCCCCGGATGCAGGTGCTGCACCCATCGTAGGGCCCTAGAACTGGGCATGGTGGCACACTCCTGTATTCCTAGCCTTTGGGAAGCTGAGCCAGGAGGCTCTCTGTGAGTTTGAGACTAGCCTTGGGGCTACAAAAGTGAGTACAAGGCCAGCCTGAACTGCATCATGAAGCCCTGCCTCAAAAACAAACAAACAAACAACAACAACAAAAAACCCCAATACAGCATAGTGAAGCACATATGTCTAGGTGGTGTGGTACAGTGTAATGGTATGTAGTATGCCACAATGTAACAGAAGACACTCTACATTAGATAGTATATGCTTATTATATTGCTTATATATAAAAATATAACAGTACACTACTGTATAATATATGTAGTATAGTATATTATTAGTGTTCATGGAATACATAAAGTAGTGCAGTGAACTATAGTTTAGCATAATATATAATAAGGCGTAATATGTACAATATAACACAACATATATAAGGTAACATAATACAATACCATACAGTATGTATAATAGATGTATCCTGCTGTGTCATATAATGTGGTAGAGTATGTCAGTAGTATAATACATAGCATATATAGTATAGTCAAGTATATTTCATTAGTGTATCTATAAGCCTGCTATGCACATAGTATGGAATGCACAGATGAGAGATACGGTGCTTAGATTACAGCATAGTGTGACCTGGATAGTATCGCATAATATCATTTACCACTGAAATCAGGCAGCTATGTGTTCAGTCCTAGACCTGCCATTTCTTAGCTGTGTGGCTTTAGACGTGTTTTACTTTTTATTTATGCATTTGGTACAGGGTCTCACTACACAGCTCGGACTCCTAGGCATCCTTCTGCTTTCAGCTTCCCCGGGGCTGGGATTACAGGAGTGTGCCATCACACCTGGACTCTGCCGCTGGCTCAGTGCACCCTGGGCTGGGCCAGCACAGCACGTGGGACTGGGGAGCAAACCCTGGTCTGTGCGCTTGCCAAAGCAAGTGTTTAGTCCACTGAGCTATCTCGCCGGCCCTGGGCAGGTTCTTTCTAATTCTACCACAGATACATAGGCAACTGTGCAGGTTAAATGCTAGTAGCTGTAGGCACAGCGCTGTGGCACAGTAAGGGTGTAAGAATTGGCTGAGCATTGGGATCACCTGTAATCCCAGCACTTGGGAGGCTGAGGCAGGAAGATCATTGGGAGTTCAAGGCCAGCTTGGGCTACATAGTGAGTTCAGAACCAGCCTGAACTACATAGTGAGACCCTATCTCAAAAACCAAAAAAAAAAAAAAAAAACATACAAAACAAAACAAAAAAAAAGGGAGTTTCTCTTATTCTCTGGCAGTGGCAGCTGGCACTCACTCGGTCATGTGTGTACGAGCTGCCCACGATGGATGGCTTTGGTTCTTGGGGACACCAGGATGACCAGACACAAGGCTACCGAATGCTTGGGCTCCAGGGGCAGCCAGGCCAGGTCTGAGGATTCCCTTTCCTCCAGCTCCTTCGGCCTCCACTGGTTTGTCCCACTCCATGCGGTTGAGATCCCACCCGACCCCATGTCAGCTTTGAGGTCGACCCCTCCCACTCAGGCTTCTGCCAGCAGGTCGTGGTGCGGACACTCAGCAGTGGCCAGCTGGGCCAGGCCGTCGGCAGCTACCTGCTCTGCCGAGCACTGTGCTGCTGGCTGTCCCTTTCCCAGAGCTCTGATCCAAGCTTCTTGCAGCGATCACACCAACTGCCACAGCCTCAGTTCCTACCCAGTGCAGGCCCACCTCCGCTCACCTGTCACAGCTCCAGATGGTGCTGTGTGGAGCTCCAGGGGCCCAGGAATGTGGGAAGTGTGTGTGTGGGGGACATGAAGTGGGTGGGCTTGGGGTGGTGGCCAGTTTCCTCCAATTATGATAATTGGAGTGTGTGTGTGTGTGTGTGTATGTATGTGTGTGTGTGCAAAGTCCCTCAGCTCACAAGGAAAAGGAGAGAGAGAGAGTGAGAGAGAGAGAGGTTCTCTGCAGGTCCCCAGGTCTTTCCTGACTTCAGTACCTATTAGGCTATTCTCAGCACTGCATGAGGGGAAGAAGAAGCGGGCCAGTCACTGGAGCGACCAGCTGGCTTGTGCTCTGAAGCAGGGGAGCGAGGAGCTCACGTCCTGCGGGGCATAGGGCCGGCCACAGAACATGTCCACTGTCCAGGTCTCAGGGGATTGGCCTTGGGGTAGAGGAGAAAGCCTCCCTTGGGGTCCTCCTGCGCTCTGGGGCTCCTAATTATGACAGGATGCAGGACTGGAGTCCGGACTCTGTCCCCCACTGCCGCTGCCGCCTCCAGAAGGCCACGTGTGTCCATCAAAGCTCAGAGCCCATCATCATATTCATCTGGGAAGTGGGATCCAGAGTCATACCTTGCAGGGGTGTTGTGGTAATTAGAGGGTCACTGTCCATACCCCAACATGGTCCTGAGTCGGGGGTCAGTGACTAGAGCTGTAATCACAGTCTAGGGTGTATGACACCCACCAACTCTGCAGGCATCATGGGGCGAAGCTGCCACCAGCTCTCTGGGGTCACACTGGCCATTGAATGAAAGGGTTGCTGTTCTCACCCGGGCTGTGATGTCTTTATGCAGTACAGAAAGGGCTTCCATGCTGCCTGGCCTAACACGTGCCAACGTCTCCCAGCTTCTGTGGGCTGCGGGGTACTCTGGTCAGCCCCTGCAGCCTGCATGAGCGGCACCGCCCCTGCCCTTGACTTCTACCATTTTTGTCTTCATTTGCAGCAAGTCCTTGCTTGTCCTCAGATAGTGAAATCTTTTCATTGATGTCCTTTCTACCACCGGGGCTTTGTCAGTGCCCTTTCCTCCTGGAAGAGCCTTCTGGCCTTCCACATGGCACCCGCTCTCTCATATGACACCTCTGACACTCGCTCCTTGGCAACAAACCCTCCCTGACGCAGGCAAACCATCCATGCTCACCTCACTCCCTTCAAGGACTTCTTACCCTGACGTGCTTGTGTGCTCATCTGGTTTATTAATTTGTAGATGAGACATTGAAGGAGGAGGGAGGGGAGCACTGAAGGGCAAGAAGGCAGGCAGAGAGGAACTTTGTTTTAAAAGGTAAATCAAGGCACTAGCGAATGCTTAATCTTTGTCTCCATGTACAAGTGGATATTTTTAAAACTTGCAAGTAAAAAGAAATCCTAAAGTAGCATGGCTGTAGTGGAGTCCAACACTGCGGTAAGGGATAACTCTAATTAACTACTGTAGCCTGGAACATTGTACCCGGATGTCCAGGATGTGTTTCTTTTATCCACTGATGACACTGTTTATTGAGCACGACTGTGAGATGCAGCTGGGACCTGCAAGGTCGAGCCCAGGTCTCACAGAGCTCGAGATATCAGAGGTCCGGGATGCTGGGGGATTCCATTTTACAGGGAGACTGAAACAAGCAAATCTAAAATACTTTCTTCACCAACTGGTGCGAAGGAATTCTGACTCTAGCAGCCGATTTTTTTCTGCATCCCAGGGACCAACACAGCTGTGCATTTATTTCCTTGCTAAATTAAGCAAACAGGAGGCTCTCAGCCTCAGGCTGTCCCCTTGCTCTATGTTTCTATGTGACAAACTGCAGCCTGTGTGTGTGTACGCACAAACCATTTTTATATCAAATGGCCAGGTCTCCGCTAAAAGCAAACAGCTGAGTTTTGGCCAATCACAGCCAAGCGCTGGGATCGTGTCCAATCAGATGAGTGCCTCGGATGCAGTAGCCAATCAGGTGGTTTCTCCTCTGTGCTTCTGTTTTTGGTCTATAAAAAGACCCGGACTCACATGGAGGGCCGAACTCTCTGAACTGTTTCTGTTTGTGATTCAGTCTCTGCTCCAATAAATTCTTAATTTGTCTAAAGTTTTTCTTTTAGCACCCCAAGATGGCATAGTATAAATGGGGTAAGCTAACAACACGTTCACTCCCCCCTTCATGCATTAATTAATTCAACAAATGTTTACCCAGAGTGTCTACAGGTAAGACTTTGAAGAAAGCTGAGGAGGACGCCCAGGAAGAGGCCCCAGAGCAGGGTAACAGTGGCTCCCCCTGTGTGTAAATGCAGCCCTAGATCTTGGGTTACCAAACCTCTTATCTGACTGTCTCAGCCATCTTCTGAGTTAGGCATGGCTGATCTTTTACGAGTGAGAAATCTGGATGTGTACAGGGACACAAAATGTCATAGTTTTCACATGGGGGAGGGCTGGGCCCTTTGACAAGGGCGTAGTCTTTCAGAGACCCGGGGCCAGGGGCTGCGGAGACCATGGGCAGGAAAAACATTCAGACTGGGCAGATAGAAATGGGACAGAGAGAAAGGGACACTGAGGCCTAGGGAGATAGTTCAGTAGAGTAAGTGCTTGCCTGGCAAGCGCAGGGTTCTGAGTTCAATCCCCAAGAAAGAGACATTGGTATGGGCTGAGGGAGCTTGAAAAGCAGAGAGAGGGTTTTCCTGGCGGGTGTGTGGAAGGCTAAGTGGGCGTGTGGAAGGCTAAGTGGGCATGTCTCAGAGCTTCCGGCAATCACAGGGCTGGGAGGGCACAGGAACATGCTGCTCTGCCCATCCCGAAGCAGCAGCTCCTGGGCAGGGACTCCTGCCCAGCCCTGTGGCTGTTCAGCCCTTCCCCACTTTGGCTCTAGCCCTCCTGCCCACCGTCCGGCACGGCAGCGGCTCTATTTCCTCGGCTGTCAGTGCCTACCACTGTGCCCACCCTGACATCCAGCAGGCGGGCCAGGGTGCCCTGCCAGCTGTGTGCCCATGGAGGGAGGAGCGGGTCCACCTACCAGGCCCTTGAGGAAGCCCCCGAGGGACTGCCGCCTCTTCTCCGGCCTCCGCTGGGACTTGTCCCCGTTATGCAGTGCGCTGGTCTCCACAGTGGCCTGCTCCACGCTCGGCGCCACCTCTTTGGCGTCTTGTTTGTTGTTCTTCTTCTCCTTCTCTGCTGCCGACTTCCGGTCCTTGGTGGAGCCCTCTTTCCCCTTCTGAGCCGCTGCCACAGGCTCCGGCTCGGGCGGCGTGGTGGCCTTTGGCACAGTGGCTTTCTCTGTGGAGTTTGATGTCTACAGCAAGTTCAAACAAAGCCCATTTTTAGTGGATGCGAGACAACTCTTAAAGCAAGGAAATAAATACATCAAAGCAGAGATGTTGAAATGGATGGTTGCTATGCTTCTGTGAGTCTTAGGTGAAATGGAAAAAAAAAAAAAAAAACAGCGCAAGGTCATGCACGGCAGGACATTTATTTATCTAATAATGATGAGCTAATTTTATGCTTTCCCAGCAGGCAGGCTTTCCCCCTTCCTTTGGGATTAGAAATTGGAATTTTCTTGGGACAGCCCCCTCCCCGTGGATTCCACGTGCTCTCAGCAAGGGAGTTCTACCTTGCCCAAAGGGGTGCGGTTGAGGCCTGGTCGATCACGTTGCGCGTGACTTTGGCCCTGCCAGTTCTCCGGAGTCACACACAGGAAGGGCTGAGCCTATTGCCAAGCTTTTACTGAGAGAATCAGGGACTGGTCCCTTCCCATTTGTTTTAAAGCAGCAAAAATGTGTCCCTGGTGCTTTGGGAACCGACGCTGTGTCTGGGGAAAGTATTCTCCCAAAGGAAGCGAACCTCGAGGACAGCAGAACCGAGCAATGGGGAAAGGGAGCAGGACAGCAGGGGTCACTGTGCGTGGGAGCCCCACACCTGGCCATCCGAGAGCCCTTTTCTGACTGAGCCGGCATTGTGGTTTGTGTCTACATGTCTCTCAAAGCCTCATGCAGCCATGGGGTGGCCTCTAGAGTTAGTGATTAATTCATAATCTGGTGCTGGGATTATGGGCATGAGTGCTACACTCCCTGTGGGGCAGGAAATCTGCATTACAGTGGAAGGAGGGGAGAGAGGCCAGCTAGCTCCTGCCCCTCCCTTGCTCTTTGCTGTTCCCACCACCATGAGCTGCTGCCCTCTGCCACGTGCCTTCAAGCCATGGACTGAAATCTCCACTAACTGTGAGCTAAGTAAACCTTTCCTTTTTCAACTCTGGATGTCGGGTATTTTGTCTCAGCAATGAGAGAAGAGGAACTGAGATGGCCTGTTTCAAGATGTTCCATGGCTCTTTCTTCGGACTGCCCCTTCTTTGTTCAAGAAATTTCACTAAAAAATTTCACTAAATTTTTTTTTGGTGTAAAACTGGCCTTCTGATTCTTGAAATGGTGATAAATCAAAGAGGAATGATCTGTGCTTAGTTTTGTTTTTTGTTTTTTTTTTTTTTGTCTTTTTGAGACAGGGTCTCACTATGCAGTTCAGGCTGTCCTTAAGCTCACTTTGTAGCTCAGGCTGGTCTCGAACTCACAACAATCCTCCTGCCTCAGCCTCCCGATGTGCTTAGTTTTGAATGTACATGTCAAATAAGACATTTCTCCTGGCTTCCTATAATCCAGAGGGATGAGACTGTAAAACTCAAAATTCAAGAAGTTGCTGGGTAAAGTGTACATCTACAGATCTGAAGATCAAATCTCAGCAAACCAAACTGAATGGAATCCAATCTGTTAGGAGGTAGGAAGACTTTCATTATAATTTACTTAAATGCCTGCTGGGAACAGACAAATAATGTGAAAGGCAAAGGGGAACTGGGGTATAAAAGATCACATGGGGATCCTGTTTCCCCAGCCATGACAGCATTTAGGCCCAGGGCAGTACTGGAGAGGAAAGCAGCAGTCTAAGCAATGCTGCTTTTGGTGGTGGGAGAAGACTGGAGCAGGAGGGACCTGGGGGCTGAATGTCACACACTTCATCCAAAGGGCCCAGGGCTGCTCAGGTCCTGCGGCCCAGGATCCCGGTGCCCTTAGACCTGCTGTCTTTTCAATAATACCTTAAAGTTAGAAAAAAAAGAATAGCATGTCATCTCTGAAATACTGACTTCAAACACTTCAAAGCCCTGGTTCCAGAAAACCCATGGAGCATAGTAACCCTACGGCCACATCCGAACTGCTGAATATATATCAGTAGCATTTGGCTCGTGAAGGGAGGAGGCATTGTCCTCAAACAGTGACTTTTGGGGCAGGGTCGCAGCTTTGATTGAGAAGGCATTGACCAAAGAATGGTCGTCTTGCATGGGTGAACACAGAGAGCCCTTAGAAAGGAGGGAAGAGAGAAACAGAGAAGCCTCCAGGCCTGTAGGGGGCCACAGGCTGCAGCTCCCTCAGGGGGAAGAAGTCTCCAGAGAGGGAAGCATCCACATCACCGAAGAAGCCGCTGCACCAGTGCATCCACTGGATGCAGTTGCTGGTGCCACAGAGAAGGAGAAGGACGCAGATGCACAGGTGTCACAGATGGACGCCCGCTGTGCAGATCGAGCCCCACCACGAGCTCCCAGGAGGGCCAGAGGTCTGCAGTCCCTTCGTTCCCTTCATTCTCAGCCCCTTCCCTGTGCTCAGCATGCAGATGTTGAGACCTAGTGAGTGTGCGGAATCCGGTTTGCTCCCAGGCTGTGTGACCCGGAAGTGATACTTTTTTGGTCAGGAAGGTTCCCTGGCCAAGGGGTGAGCTGGTCATTCTGAATCACTTAAGATCCTTACCGTCAGCAGTGGACCCTCTCTCTGAGATGCTTCTCAATGCCTTGTGCTCATAGGACACTGGTGAATCACTGTCCAGAGTGAAAGACAAGCCCCGTACTCCTCCTGTTCCTGCCCCTCTACTCCCTTCACTGGGCTACAGGCTCTCTCTTCCTTCTGTATGTTTAGCTTCATAGACTTTGTTTTTAATTTTGCTTCTACTTTTTGGCATTGGGAATTGATCCTGGGGCCTTTGCATTGACCTATACACCCCCAGTCTTCTCCATATTTTTTTAAGATTTGGAGACAGGATCTTGCTAAGTTACTAAGCTGCCTAGGCCGGGCTCCAGGTGTGAAGCCCAGAGCTCGGGCTGGCTCCATGTGTGGCTGTGCACCAAGGCTTTGGTTTTGAGGCGCTGCGCCTCCAATCAGCTTGAGCACGGCCTCCTGGGCCACGTGGGCCTGGCGCTGGGGTCTGAGGAAGGCCCCTCCCCCTCACAGCAGCCCTGCCTTGTCTGCTTCTCCCTGGTGATTATCTCGGGGCTTTCTCTGCCTGCTTGATGGGGACAGGGACCCGCTCTCTCACTGCTGTGCTCCCAGTGTCAGGGGAAGAGCAGCCACAGCGCAGGCCCCAGGCGTGGGGAGCTGAGGGAGGGAATGGCCAGGCCTTCCCCAACACCTGCTTCTAGGTCTTCCCTCCCTGACTGTGGGGGTGGGAGGGGAGAGGCCCAAAGAGCCAACAGCCTTCCCTGCAGCTCTGCAAAAGGACGTCCCCTCTTTCAGGTTCCATGTGCTCAGGGGTGGCTTGGAAACACACTTCCGAAGACCAGGGCTGGCCACCTTCCTTGTAGGGCTGCCTTGTCACCGAGTGTGGAAGACCTGAAACAGCTACTTGGGGACTGACTCTGTCTCAGACTTTTAACAATGAGCCACCTGGGTACCTTGCCCCAGAACTTCTGAGAACCCAGCAGTGCTGGCCCTAAGTGGCAGGGACAAGGCCACAGGCACTTTCCATTTGATTGAGACCAGGAGCACCTGGAGCTCCCTGTCCTAGAAACACCAGCTCAGCCTTTTACAGCTCTATGATGGAAAATCCCAAGGGCACCCAGGTACCCAGTCAAACCAAGCATTTGTTGCCTTTCAGTGGGGACATCTACCTGGTCAAGGTGGGACCCAAAGCCCTTGGGACAGTGTTCCTGCTGGGGGACGGGCTCTCAGACAGCTCTCAAGCTACCTCCAGATGAGTGGAAGGAGTGTGAGGTTTCCAGCTCTTCGGATCTTCAAACCTCATTCCAAATTTTAGAAACACCACAATTATGAATGAGTTGTTTCATCTAGGGCTCCAGATAAAGTACCAGGTAAACTCTTCCTGTTTCTAAGGCTGTAACCTTTGGAAGGGGTTTTGGTGCTGGAGACGGAGCCCAGGGCCTCAAGCAGGTTAAGCAAGTGCTCTGCTGATAAGCTACAAGCTTGCCCTGGATATTCTGCTTTCACATGGGCTGGGGTGTGGCTTTGGGGGTCAGGCACAGGTGAAAGTTAGAAAAGAAAAAAAAACCCAACAACATTGAAAGCAGGAAAAACCATAGGTAGCATAAACTGATTGCTACAGAAATAGAAATATTGCATAGCATTGGAAAAGTTGTTCCTGTGTATCGGTGGGTGGTGGTGGTGTATGTGTGTGTGCGAAAGAGAGGGAGAGCAAGGGGGAGAGACTGAGTGAGTGAGTGCTAGAGAGAGAGAGAGAGAGAGAGAGAGAGAGAGCACGGCCAGGATTGTGCTCCTTCAATTGGTTTGTTGAAGCCCTAACCAGCAATAGTGGTTGTATTTGGAATAAAGAAGGAATTAAAATTAAACAAGGTCCTAAGGGTGACATGCTGATCCCCAAGACCCAGTCATTACTAAGAAGAGCCAGAAAAGTGTCCTGCAGTAAGTGCCCACCCTCCAGCCCTCCTCTCTCTCCCCACCCCTTCCTGTCTCCCTCCCTCTACCGTATCAGGGCAGAGCAATGGGCAGCCATGTGCAAGCTAGGAAGAGCCCTCAGCAGGGACAGCATGCTGTGGGCACTGTCATCTCGGCATCCCCAGCTCCCCGAGCAGGGCATCTCTGCTGCTCAAGCCAGCCCGGCATGGCGTTTTGTTACAGCAGCCCAGGCTGAGTCCAACAGCAACTCCCTTACTGAGCAAAGCCCTCTGTTTCCGGAGTGGCCTTGAGAGTGATGGCACTGATTCATCTATGTGCCGCTCCCTCACATGGATGAGGAAACTGAGGGCCTGTGGCTGGCCTGACGTCACAATCCGAAAATAATAGCTGAGTCAGGAACCCAGGCTGTTTGCCTCCCAGGAGCGTCTCTACGTTGCTGAAATTAATGGAAGAGCATTTGATGTCGTTTTTGGGGCAAGGAATATCAGTTTAAAAAGTGCCCATTGTAAGGCATTGCGCATGATCTCATTGAAAAGGAACACTTGCAGTTATAAAACCATCCCAGCCTTATTTCTTTAGGATGCCGAAGCTGTGCAAATGAACTCCAGGACCTCCATGTCCTCCATTCATCTGTCCTGGAAATAGCTCCTACTGTGCACCAGGCACCGTGTGCAGGAAGCCGGGTAAGGCTGTCTGCACTTCAGACCTCCCAGCCGAGGTGAGGAGGGGCGGCGAGACAGGCCTCTCACAGACAGTGGGCTGTTGCTACGTGTAACAAGTCCCACGAAGCAAAAATGGGAGCAAGAGGTAGTGGTGACTGGTGGGTGTGGAAGACTCTTTAGGGCAGCGAGAAGGAATTCTGGGCATGCAGAAGAGGGAGAAGCTCGTGCCGAAGAGGTGAGCTTTGAGGTGCTCGTGTGCGGTCTGCAGAGCCCACCTGCACCCGGCCCACAGCGCAGGCTGAAGCTGCAGACGCCCCCGAGCTGGCCGCGGCTGAGGACTGCACCAGGAATGAGAGCAGGAAGGAGTGAGATCCGCCGGCCAGACCCTCCACCAGACCGCACTCCAGGTCACTTACTTGGTTGCTGGAGTCTTTCCCATTTACTTCTTCCGAGCGGGTGATCCCTCCATTCCCTTTCACTGACTAAAATAACAAACAGATAAGGGCTTGTGAGCTGCCACAGGCACAGGGAGTCTGGAGACTGCAAGGGGGTTCTGTAGTGGCCCATGCCAGTCATGGATTCTTGAGAATGATGCTCAAGACACATGACAGAGTGGCCGGAAACCTGTAACGGTGCTCCTGAGACATCCAGATGCCCAGACATGTGGCCACATCTGGCGAACTTCAAACACTGGCCTTTGGAAAGAACAACAGCAAGCGCCTGAGACACAGGCGTAGACATTTCTGGATTTCGAAAATACATGTTGACAAAAATACTAAGGTTGCAATCAGAAGCACATGGGCCCAACCAGCACCTGAGTGGAGCCCACAGCCCTCTGAGGGGCGCTGTCGGGAGGGAGGGGGTTTGCTGTGTCTTCCCCTAGGAGGGTGTTGACGACAGAGTGGTGTTCTGCTTCCCGTGCTGCCCTCTGTCGGCGGTGCCCTGCAGGACTGCATGGGGTTGAATTCCCAGCTTTTGTTCTTTAAATCCACCCTGAGCTAATGATTCTGAAAAAGCGGCCTCAGCCTCACCTGGATGGAGACTTGCTAGAAAAGCAAATGTGAATGGTCCCTCACTCCACATTTACTGGGTCAGAAAGTCTACGGCGTGGTCTCAACAATCGTTTTTTTTTTTTTTTTTTTAATTTAGTAAAGGGCCTACAGGGTCTTGATACACAGATCAGACTCAGTGACCCTCGTGTTTTCAGCCCTCCAACTGTTGGGATTACAGGCATGTGCTACCACGTCCAGTCTCATTTGCTGTCTCAGTGTGCCCTGGGGGTGGGGCCAACACTGCAGGCTGAGAATTGAACTCTGGTCCCTAAGTCTGCCTAAGCAGGTGCTTTAATCTGCTAAGCTATCTGGTAGGCCAAGCAATCTGCTTTTTGCTTTTGATTTGGACTGAGGATTATACTCAGGACACATCCTCAGTCCTTTCATTAAAAAAAAAAAAAATTAACAGGTTCTCACTTAGTCACTAAATTGGCCAGACTGGGCCCAGCTGGCATTCAGCTGGCAATCCTCCTGCCTCAGCCTCCCAAGGTGCTGGAATCACAGGCCTGCGGCACCGCTTTGCCCCACTAGCAATGTTTTAACGAGCCTCTTGTGTGATTCTGAGAAATGCTGGACTGGGAACATTACTGCTTTATGCAAACTGCAATAGCCAAATTCAGGTAAGTCCTGGGGCCTGCAGTTTTCACTGTGCATTTCGTAATGCCCGCTCCTGATTCACGAACAGTGGGATGAGTTGCTTAGCAGTGAGGCTGCCCTAGGTCTCATCCCGCAGCATCTCCCAGATGTTTGCCATCACCTTGGCTGTTCTGGCAGCACAGTGAGCAACTTGCCAGCATCAAAAGTGCTCAAATGCACTTGCATGGATGTGGCTATGTGCTCAGCTATCTGAACACGGCGTCATCTCAGTCAAATGAGTAAACATTATTTATGAAGACCAAGTTCATGGAGTACTTCCCAAGTGCTAGGCACTGTGTTAAACGAGATAATAATCGACATGATATTCATGATGTCAAAACCTCTTTTTTTTTTTTTTTTCTGGAACCGGGATTGAGCTCAGGCCCTTGTGCTTGCCAGGGAAGCGCTTATTCTACTGAGCCATCTCCCCACCCATGCCAAAACCTTAGGAGAACAGACTGATTATTTTCCTTTAAGAAGCTGGAAGCCCAGGTGCCCCACCTTGGATCATGGGACAGGCGTGCAGAGAGCCCGGGCCCAGGGAGCAGGAGCCACACCAGCAGGTGGTTACAGAGCACCTGCTATGAAGTTATGAAATACTCCATTCAGCAAAATGGTCAAAGCCTGGAGAAGGCGGAGGTTGACAAACCTCAGTCAACATTGCTCGTGAGACTCCCTCATCTTCAAGGGCGACTGTTCTCTAAATACTGCTGGGTGCTGTGCTCCAGACAACAGCCTTTCCTAGGACCATCATGGTCCAACAGAGTAGGGGAATCTTGTCTTTCCCTACCCCAAAAGTAGCACTTGTGGAGTTTGGTGTGGGGTGGAACCTTAGTCCTCTGAGCTTCTTGGGTGGTTAGGAGAGGTGGGAGTGGTCTCTGGCAGTTCTGGATTTCCTGGGGTTGGTGGGGAGTGGCACATGGGACTCCCATGTGGGAGCAGAGACAGCCTCACTGGGACCCATCCCGGTTTTCACCCCAAAGGCAGACAAGGACCAACCCATGTTCTACATAAAATTTAGACCATGAACACAGAAAGTGGTTTTTCTTTCCTTCAGGTCTAGGCAGCTTGAAAAAGTTTAGTAAGAGATGCTGACGCCCTAGGTCAGAGTTCGGCGAGGTTTTGACCCACTGGGACAGTCTTTAGCTCTGGGCTTTTGGCTGCTTCCTAAGCACCAACACACTCCTAAGCTTTCTGCAGATCAGGACTTTGGGCTGCATGAGCTGATCTAATGGGAATCCTGAGGGGCGAAAAACCAAATGAACAAATTAGGTTTTTAAGCAAAACCTGAAGGAACACCAGGAGTCCCATGTGCCCCCCCCCCCACCCCAGGAAATACAGGACTTTCTCCCATACCCTCTTAGGGAGAGGGACTTTGAGCTTCTTTTTTGCTGTTGCAGATTGGTATTCATTAGCACTTGGCTAGCTCAAGGTTCTCATTTGCTTTCTTTCTTTCCCTTTCTTTGGTAGCTCTTGGAGGAGAATTTGGGTTGAATTTAAATTATGGTATGCTGGCAGCATGAAAAAGGACCTTCAGGTTGTCAGAAGAGCCCTGTGAATCCAGCTGTTGAAATAAAACAGCACAGAGGACCCTGTGGGCTCTGGTAATTTTCCTCTGCTGTTCACCGTGAGGTGTAGAAGCGCTGGGTCAGCAAAGCTGACCACTGAGGGTCTCACTACTAGATTGGACTTGTAGTGACCCACCTGCTTACAGTTTCCCAAAAGCTGGGATGACAGGCACGTACCACCACACCCAGTCTCAATTGCCATCTCAGCATGCCCTGGGGGCGGGGCCGGCATGGCAATCGAACCCCAGCCCTGTGCCTGCTTGCAGATGCTTTAATCTACTGAGCTATTTGGCAGGCCCTATGATGGCTGAGTTTTGAAGAAAGATTTTTTTTTTTTCAGAACTGAGGATTGAACTCAGGCCCTTAAGCGCTTATTCCACTGAGCCTTCTCCCTGGCCCCTTGAGCCCTCTTTCAAAGCAACTCAAGAGCTAGTACACTGAGCCTTGTTATTCAAGGGCTCATCACCACAAAGGCTTATTCTTACTTGCTATCAAAAATCACAAAGCTACAGCTTCAGGAGACCAAAAGGCTTTCAGAGGCTCTTCAGGACTTTGAAGGACAGTGTGAGGACTCTTGAATAATTTCAGAGGTTTCCCAGTGCGATACTGAACAACTATCTTCTGGAGTTGTTTTACACCTGAGAATCAAACAAAACATCTCAGGGGGTTTAGCTGGCAGTTCTGAGATGGATCCCATTGGTAGGATCCAAGCTTTATACATTAATGAAGTTATTTATTTATTTCATTGTGCCATGCATTGTAATAGCTTGATAACTCTGAGGATCATATGAAACATTTCCAGTAAATATTACTGAATTAAGAACTCTAGCAAACATTTGCTGGCCAGTTCATATTTCTTTGAAAGGAATTTAAGTGTATCTTGGTGGCAATCGAAGTCAACCAAAACAGAAGAGAAGTTGGGATGGAATTTTGATACAGTGTGAGACCATGAGCAATATTGCTCACTAGATCCACAGATCCAGGGAACTGAACCTAGTAGAAATTTCGAGGTGCTGTACAGATTGAGAATCCACTGTTGCATTTTTCCACAATGCTTCCATGACATGGAATGGGAGTAATTAGGTGAACTGCCTAGCTAAGGTACATCTCTCTCTCTCTCTCTCTCTCTCTCTCTCTCTCTCTCTCTCTCTCTCTCTCTCTCTCTCAGTACTGGGGATTCAGCTGAGGACCCTGCACTTGTCAGGCAGGTGCTTATTCTACTGAGCTATCTCCCCAGCCCATAAATTTCATTTAAATGACAAATATATTCAGGAAACATATGCCCACGTTTTATGTAAGCTAAGTATTAATCTTCCTGTCTCTGCCTGGTCATAATTTTAGAGGAAGAGCAAGAACTCCACACACAAACATGATGCTTCCACAGAGAATCTTACTTAGTCACAGAGGAGGAGCTTGCAGTTGTCTGGTGTGGTGGTTCCTACATCCTGTCAACTTGAGAAGTTTAAAAGCTTCACTAGGAAACTCAGCAGCTCTGCATCCGGGGTACAGAGGACACGCCCTAAGGAGACTGTTTACACTCTAGGATGTTATCATGGTTGGTTCACTTTGTCAACTTGAAAAAGTTTAGAAGCTGAACTAAGCCACTTACCAGGGCCCCAGAGCGCTCGCTCTCAACATCTGAGCCTTGGCAGGGACAGCACAGAGGTGAGTGACTGGCTGCCCCTGCCCCAGGGCGGGTTGTGTGCACATCATAAAAAGGAGGGAAGGAGCCTGGCTTGCCCCCTTTTCTCGCTTGCTGCTTTTGCCAGTCTTCCACTGCAATGAATTGCTGTCCTCTGCCATGTGCCACTTTGTCTTGGAACCAGCTGATTACAGACTGAAACCTCCACAAACTTGGAGCTAAATGAACCTTCCCTCCTTTAGCTTTGGGTACTGGGTATTTTGTCACAGCAATAACAGAGAAGTAACTAACGCATCCTGCCTCCAGAGACCCTCAAAGAAGGCAAGCAGCAGAGGCCTAGGATGCAGCAGTAATACGTGAGTGAAGGTGAGCTGTAGAAACAGAAAATGAATACAAAACACATGCCTGCCTGAGTTCTGGCTTTGCAGTGGGCAGTTTGGAGGCAGTGGGCATGTTGCTTAAACCTGCTTGAGCCTCCCAGGCCTGGTCCTCACAGGGAGGCTGTGAGGTTTGCGAGGTTTCTGCATGAATGGATGAGATGATGCACATGTGCTGAGCCCACCTCACCCCAGCACCCCGGGCACCTGTGGAGGCCACGAAGGGGACCGTCAGTGATGTGCAGCGTCCTGGTAAGGGAAGGACAGGAGAGTGGGGCGAGCTCTTGGCTGAGGTGGGAACTGCCCACATAAATGGCTTTTTCATAAATCCAAATAAATTCCACTTTTAGAAAGCTTAAAGGGCAAATCATCATTAATATCTTCACGCCCAGGGAAAAAAGTTGAGAGCAACAGCTTCGGCTGGAAGACTACTGACTTTGTTCAATCACTGCCATTCCAAATTACCTTCTTTTCCCCTCCAGATATTAACTTTCACAGGTTTTTATTAAACTTATTTGATTCAATGTAGTCAACAAAACCCCTTTCGAGTTCTTAGCTATCTCTTCATTGGGGCCTTTCACGGGTCCCGAATTAAGCTCACAGTTTTTTTTACTAAATTTGATAATGTCTCTCCACCAAGCTTTTCTCTGCACCACCTAATAGTGTGGAGAAAAAGCCAAGCAGAGGATTAAACAGAATAGAAATAGGAAAATCAGTTTGGAGGAGGAATGCACTTTCAAGTGCAAGGTGTTATTATACGGACAAATTATAAATCTGGAGTGCATATATTTCTACCTACCACCTGTGTGATTTCAAATCTGTCTACCTGGAACATAGACAGATGAATGCAGTGCTTGGCCCACTCGCTTTATAAAAATATGCCAGCACTTGAAATACTTGATGTCTTGATATATAGCTGAATTAATATATCTGAGAACTGTGTTCTATTCATGGCGTGATGAACATCTCAGATGTTCCTTACAATTATTTTGGAATCCTATAAAAACTTGTAGAGTATTTGCAAAGAGATACACCTACATGGATTAAATGCAGTGCTAGGCTTTCGTAGGATCCTGTTTTCTTTGACCTGAAATATGATTATTGCGGGTCCTCAATAGACACTATTTTTATTTTTATTTTACGTTAACATCTGGAAAGAAAATGATCTCTGGAGAAATAGATCACGCAAAGCATTTTTTTTAAATCCCTAAGCTGAGAATCTCTTTGCCATGGAATATTAAACTATGTTGTCTAGTTTAAAACCTAAAGAAAGGTTAGACAATAAATGATGGATGAATGAAGGAACTGAATATAAAACAGAGGTCTTACAGTAGAGTCTTCTTTTCTATTAATAGTTTTTAAAAACCTATTTTGCTAATATCTAAAATTAGTTCAAAGGGCCGGCCAAATAGCTTGGTGGATTAAAGTGCCTGCAAGCAGGTGCAGGGGCCAGGAGTTTGATCCCGGGGCCTGCTGTGCCAGCCCTGCCCCTGGGGCACCCTGAGACCCCAATTGAGACTGGGCGTGGTGGCACAAGCCTGTAATCCCAGCACTTGGGAGGCTGTAAATAGGCAGATCACTATGAGTCCGATCTAGTAGTGAGACCCTGAACACCCTGTGGACCCTTCCCTAAAATACAAATAAATAAAAAATAAAATAAAATAGAATTAGTTCAAGACAGTCCCTTAGTTGGCCCAAATCTCCTGTCCTCCCTAAGCCCTTAGTGGTCAGTCTGATGCTGCTTCTGTCTTTAAGAGGCACCCCAGAGAGCCAGAACTCTAAGCCAACCTGGAAGCAAACACCATGTTACCAAGAAGCGTTTCCTGACAATAACTGCTGGCATGACTTTGAGGAATCTGCCCCATGGGGATTTTTTTTTTTTTGGACAGAAGTGGGGATTGAACTCAGGCCCTTGCACTTGCCAGGCAAGCTCTTATTCTACCATGGGGATGTCAGTGCCCAGGCCTGAAACGGGGTTTGTAAGGCTCTCTGCATGCGGGTGAGGAAGGTGACTGAGATCACGCACGGGCGATGCTTTCGGCCCACTCACTGAGCACGAGTCAGAGTTAGGGAGTGAGCGCCAGGTCCCTTCCTCAGGTTTTATCGCCCCTGAGGACAGAGAGCACACCTGTTCACACCACTGCTGCAGCCTGGAAGCCTGGGATACCGTGGGCGCTCAGTGAGTCTTTGTTGAACAACCGAATGAACAAAATGCAAAACACTGGAACCAAGAGAAATATCTGAAGCGTAGTGTCCATCTATGTGTGAAAGAAGCAGGCAGGAAGGGTGAGGTAGTCTGTATAGAGGCTGCACATTCCCACATAGGAGGGAGGGATTGGAGGGTAAGCGGGTGGGTGGGGCTGGCGGGCGCGGGGACTCCCGGGCAGCTGGTACACTGGGAATCCCACGCATTTTGTGCACGTGAAGTAATTATGATGTTGGGGTTATGTTTTAAGGAACAGAGAACATAGACAATAGTTAGGATGTTTGGAATTTTAGAGGACATCCTGACAGTCACAGGTGCTTTGAGCAGAGTAAAAGAAAGAACAATAGGGCTGGGGAGATGGCTCAGTGGAATAAGCACTTCCTTGGCAAGCTCAAGGGCCTGAGTTCAATTCTTGATTCTGTAAAAAAAAAAAAAAAAAAGAACAATGGTCATGTTCTCAGGAGCAGTAGGTACTAGAGCCATGGGCACAATGAGACATGTTCCTCTGATCCCTGAGGATTTCTCAGGAGGAGTGAGCTCACCTTCCTTTATCCTACAGAATACTTTTTTTTTTTTTTTTTTTTGAGGCAGGGGTTCACTACATAGCCCAGGCTGGCCTTGAGCTCACCAGTATCCTCTTGCCTCAGCCTCCCAAGTGCTGGGATTACAGTTGTGAGCCACCACACCTGACCAGAGGACTCTTCTTGTGCACTTCTTTTTTTTTTAAAGCTCAACCATTCAGACCTATTCAATTTCTGTTGCTAGCAAGTGGCAGCTCTGGGGGATCAACTTAAATATTGCAGAACTTGATCCAAACTTAAGAATTGGTTGGGGACAGATGCGGTGAGTGGCTTAAAGGTCCTTGAATATTGTATTGGGAGCTTCTTGTATTTTACTGTCATTTAAGTCAAGTGAGCTACACATGGGTTATTTGGAAGAATTGCCTCACTTAGCCTCCACTCCCCATATTTCTCAACACTGAGCAAAAAGAGGAAAGCTGACCCCTTCAGTACTCCAATGAACTACTGGAGGATTCCTTCCATTGCTGAGATGAGTGGCCAGAAAAAGGCTCAAGGCTCTTCTCTTCCCCCTCCTCGCATCGTGAAAAAATTGGTTTAAAAAATGCCAACTTAGGGCTGGTGGTATAGCTCAGCAGACTAAGCACTTTCTTAGGTAAGTGGAGGGACCGGGACTTGATCTCTGACTGCACATGCCCTACCACGCCACCTCCCCCAAGAAAAAAGCGCCAACTCACACAGCCGAAGGCCAGCGGCACAGAGGAGAGCGCAGACATTCAGAGCTTCCATGGCCTTTTAAAAATACTTTTACTCCGTGTGAATCTAACAGGAGAAGAAAATAATTCCTGCCAATAATTTCTAACAGAATTATTTTTAAAACATCTCAACTCTTACTGGCAAGGGTTTTGTGGACTACAAAGAACTGTTTTAACAGGCTGATCTTGTAAAATTAAAGAATGACTTTCTCTAAGGATTAAACTCCACACTACTCCCAAATATAAAGGCATAGTATAACGAAACTCTTGTTTTTCATTAAAAGCGAATTAAAAATGAGGGGCACGTTAGCTTTTTTTTTATTTTTATTTTTTGTGACCCAACTGATTTAGGTTTTGTTGCTAACCAGATATGTTATCTAAGTTCCTGGTTACATAAATCTTTAATGTGCATCACAGTTTGTAGGCATCAAAAGATTCCTGTCCACATTCTTTCCCCATTATACAAATTCACTAAGTTGTCTATATATTCATTATAAAAACATAATGGGGCTGGGAGATAGCTCAGTAGAATAAGCGCTTCCCTGGCAAGTGCAAGGGCCTGAGTTCAATCCTTGGTTCCGAAAAAAAAAGAAAGAAGAAAAAAAGAATATTATGTTTTGTCCTTGTTTGGACGCTTGATGCCAGCTTCATCTAATTAGTCTTTGCTCACATGTCACCTTCAGAATTTCTGCCACCTTAGTCGACAGTTTGGGCCATAAGATGGCTTATGTTCTTTATGTAACTACAAGTATTTTCAAAGGAAAGGTCTTACCATTCTGGTACTGGGAAAAGAAGCGTTCTTTGTCACCAACAGAAGGAAACTTTACAACTCAACTAAAAGCAAACAATAATATGAACTGTTACTTAGGATTGTGTGTGTGTGTGGGGGGGGTGCTCTTGACTGCCGGAACTTAGGACCCAAGGCTGGCTCTTTCCCTTATTAACAGAGAATTATCTGGGGTTAGAGAAGAGTTAAAGCATCCGAGGCATCAGCTGAGACTCTGGCTATGGCTGCATCAGCAGGAGGGCAGGCATTCCTCCATGCACAATTCACATCCCTTTCTGTCCTATGTATTCTACCTAAAATCACATCTCATCCCGCCCGCGGCACCGTCGCGCATGCTCAGAAGCTGGGCTAGCGGTGTCCTTTCCCGGTACTAGAAGAAAGTGGCTTACTACTTGTCTGAAGAACGCCATCAGGGAGGTCCGTCGCGGCTCGCCTTCTTCTCTTTTGCGTTTTCCTTCTGCAGGCTCGGGTGGGGCCTCTCTTTCTCCACTGAGATCCCTTGTGGGCAGGGTTGACTCTACCTCCTCAGACTGTACAGGCTCTACCGGGGATTCGCACACCACCTGGATTGTTTTGCCAGGTATTGAGAGAATAAAAACCAAAAATAACAATAACAAAAAAAAATAACCCTAAAACCCCAAATCCATCGCCCCAGAATGTGTTTTGAAAGGGAGTGCCGGCAGCCCTCTGCCTGCGAGATAGATGCAGCTCTGCTCCGCAGAAGCTAGGAAATTGATCAAATGTGTGTAAGTGGGACTGGGCCTCAGGGCCTGAAGCAAACAAGCTACCTCCATCCAGAGATAAACATCCTGTCTGATTCAGGCCAGCTATTAGTCGCTAGGCAACCCTGCATCTCGTGTTACTAACTGTAAAAGTATAAATAAACGAAGATTTTGTTGTGCCTTGAGTTAGTCTCACCTATCAGGCGGACCGGTGACCACCTAGCCCAGCTTTTGTCTTCTGGTCTATCTTTTCTCACTCCTATTGCTGTTTCTCCCCAGGTAGAACCGATCGCAGGGAGACCGATGGATCCCTGCAGGACTGACTCGTGGGACTGCTTCTGCACAGCTGCCTCTTGGTGCAGCAATGTCCTATGGGGCTGTCAGCTCCAAGAGGCCAGTTTCTGAACAGTGTACAGAGAGACGGACAGGGAAATGGCAGACTCATTCCCCCTGAAGGTGCAGGGAGGAGGTCCCCTTTGGGATCTGCCCTTCCATTTCTGTGGGCCCAGCTCTTTGGTCTGGGCACACAGGCACCTGGCACCCGGCATGCATAGAAATCAGGAAGAACCATTTTCTTGAGCTCAGCCTTGGAGATAGGGATGGTGACCCTTTCCACTCCTCACCCTAGTCCTCCTTTAACCATGGAGACACTGTCCTCTCTGCAGAAAGAGGTGTACAAGACCTGCTTGGTTTCCTACCTTTGGCTTCTTCAGTAACTCCTTCTGCAACTCACCAGGCACTTGCCAGTGTTGCTTAACTGATGTTGTCAGAATGAGCTATCGGCAGAGTGGGCTTGACCTCAAGGCTATATGGTAAGATGCTTATGATCCCTGCAGGGTGCTGTGGACTCTGCCTTCTATTCTAAGCATCCTGGCTGTGGAAGGGGGGGGCATAATAGGCAGGCTGGCACCTAGAGCTTGGATGAAGGCGCCCCTCACACTCTGACCCCAGAGATTGCCCTCTGGCTATGCCCCATGCCATTTGTGCAGGCCTGGGCACTATTGGGACAGTTTCTGTATTTAGATCGGTTTCTCCAACTCCTTCTGGCCAAGAGAGTTTTATGGTTCCCTTCATCTCCTTAGGCAGGACTGGCAAAATGCCCTCAAACCTAACCCTGTGCCTTGTTTCACTGGGCCTGAGTTAAAAATGGTTTTCACCTCTCCAAAGGGCTATAAATTTTATTTTCAAAGATGATGAGAATGCAATGGAGAAAGAAATGGCCTACAAAAGCCTAAGGTATTTACTGTTTGACCACATGTTTTTTCCATCCCTGCCTATAACAGCAACACTCCCAGAGGTCCTAATAGAGAAGAACCCTTCATCTCTATACTGTTAACAGACAGACAGGCACCCATCAACAAATCCGCAGGCAAAGCACCCCACACTTTGGCCACTGAATCATACACAGCAGTATCCTTGCCCAATTTCTTATGGGATCGACACAATTTCTAGTACTTTCTCTTTGTAATCAAAGCTCTAAACTGGCTAGTTAGAAACTCAGAAGTCCTTCGGAGGCCAAGAAGAGGACACCAGCATGCAGTGTGTGGATCCAAGAGAGGCCCAAGTGGGGCAAGACCTGCCACGGGCTGCAGCCAAGCCTTCCTATCTAATGAGCTTGGACAAAGAGGCAGGATTAGCTAAACAGGCCCTGCTTGTAGGTAAAGCTCACTAAGTGGGCTGTAGCTTGACCCAAGCCTGGCTTTGCGGAGCCAGGGCCAGGTTGCAGCCATCTAAGAGACTAGCGTTTGTAGATTTCCAGGTCTAGGCCCAGGTTAACTTGGCTGCATTTCTGGAAAATGAGCACAGGCCTCAAGAGACCTTGGCTACCCCTGAGATGCAGGCACCTGTAGCACACACCCTCTGGGGCAGTTGTCTGGCTCTGAATCTCATCTTCATCCTGAGGGGGCTTAAATTAAAATTAGTGGGCAGTACTCCCAAGCTTTTGTACATCAGAAAGCTATACTGAGGATGAAATTAGTGCCCATTAAGTTCTTGGTGCAGTGCCTGACACATCATATGCAATTAATGCTAGAGGCTGTTATTTGTGTTAGAATTCCTTACTGCACGAGCATGAAGGATCTGGAATCACCCACCATGCCTAAATCCATTAGTTAGGTGGTTCTTTACTAACTACATCTTACTCTACCTGGCACTGCGCAAAGTAATTGATCTATAACCTCAGACACTGTTATAAAGACAGCTCAGGAAAGATAACACGATGCTGGTTATACTAACAGAGAATGTGAATGGGTGAAGGACTCTGGTCAAAGTCACAGCCCTGGGGAGTGGCGTGTCATTTCAAGGGGACAGTATTCTCTACCAGCAACCAAGTATCTAGTTGTGGATTGTCCAGTGAGGACTTGGAAGGCGAAGTTACAAGCAGGATGTTTTGGGACTTTTTTTTTTTTTTTCCAGTGGCTTTAAAATGCCTCTAAGAGCTTTAAATCTTTCTGTTTTGGCGATCATCCTTAGTGTCATCTTTGCATTTACTGCCTCATAGTCATAAAATAGCTGTCATCATTCTAGATGTCATATCCTCAACTTAAGACCTGAAATAGATGAAAGATTGCAGCAACAGATTCACTTGAAGTATAACTTCTGGATTTTGATTCCCTACTTTCGAGGACAGAAATTTCCAAGGTCTTAGTCGGGTCACCTCTTTACTCCTAGATTATTTACTGATGAAGTAAATGTGATTACTGGTTCAGACCCATGTGAGCATCAAGTAGTTCGGAGATGATAGCTAGCAGCCTTGCCCAAAATCAAAAGAAGAAGGGTGGAAGAATGAGAGATGGCTCTTACCTATGTAAGACTGCTGACCCTGGCTTCAGAACTACTCTAACTCTATAACAGTGTATGCTCTTATGTGCCAGGGAAAAATCACATCTAAATTAAAATGATAAGATTATATGATGATAGCTTTATAAAACACCCTTATGTGAATGACAGCAACCCCCTCACTAGGAACTTTCTGAGTGTTGAGAGGTATCCACTCATAAATTTTAGGTCAGAAGTCTATTCTCCAACACACAACTATTTCACTGAGCAAAATAAGCCTGGCTCCTAGAGACTTCCATCAGCTCTGAAGTCTGGTCAAGAAATTGGCTTTCAGCCGGGCGTAGTGGCGCACGCCTGTAATCCCAGCACTCAGGAGGCTGAGGCAGGGGGATTGGTATGAGTTCGAGACCAGCCTGAGCTACAAAGTGAGCTTAAGGCCAGCCTGAACTGCATAGTGAGACCCTGTCTCAAAAAGACAAAAAAAAAAAAAAAAAAGAAATTGGCTTTCAGTAGCCAAGGGAAATCCACTGACATCCGGTGTGGAGACCGGAACAATTTGGACTAAGGAAGGATCTGATTTGCATGTGCAGACAGAAGAAACCAATCTTTCCTTGGATTTCCTTCCAGGTTCCAGCCTTGGAAAAAGTCATTCCCTATTTAGAAGACATGACTGGATCTATATAATTTAGTTCTTGGCTTGATGGGTATAGTGAAAATCAGATTGGTGGTACACATTGTTATTTGAGGCTGTAGTTTAGAAGGAAATCTCCGTGGCTGAACCTTATGAGGGGATATGGTACACACTGCTTGAAGAAAGGTGGACATTTAACATGGGCAATATGCATCTCAGGAAAGGCTTTCACACATTTCATGAGTTTCACCTCATATTCCTGTTTGTGTTTTGCACAGTTTTTTCCTTGGGCTGTGAAGCTTGAAAACTAAATGAGAGCAAAATAAATATTCTGTATTTAAACTTTACCCCCAACATAACAGTGTCGACATTTAAGTTTTTTTTTTTTTGATAATGTGATTATTTGATTCTACCCAGGCTTTGGTATCTTCTTTGTCCTCCAGTAATGATTCTCACCCATTGGCTTACAGAACACACATCTTGCTCTGGGGTGTATACACCCTTCATTTTAAGACTGTGTGATTTGGGTGAAGCTGACTGAAAAAATCTGAGTCAGCTGACATGATTTAGCTCCCTGGGCATGCTGGTCTGGCGTTGGGGTATGCTGTCTCCCCATCACTGTCCCTGCGCATCTGGACTCATGGCCGTGTGATGGGCCGTCCATGGAGTGTGAGCTGCTATGTGTACACTATACCTGAGGAGAAGTTTTAGGTGCTAATGAGGACTCAGCCCATGGCACTATTTTCTCTCTGCTACTGGAGCTGCTAGTCCTTGTTAAGACCCTGCTTCTTGTATTTAGGTTTCAGATAAAAGGGGCCATGTGATGCATGGCTGACTTGTGGAAAGAGAGAGAGAGAGAGAGAGAGAGAGAGAGAGAGAGAGAGAGAGAGAGACAGACAGACAGAGATAGGGACAGAGAGAGAGCAGGGGACAGAGAGACAGAGACAGAGACAGACACAGACAGAGAGAGAGACAGAGAGAGGGAGAGACAGAAGGAGGGAGGGAGAGAGAGAGAGAGAAATCTTTGGTGCCTCAAGACACTGATATTGGGGCGTGGTTGTCACTGTAGCATGCTGTGGTGCAAGCCAACTAACAGAGCGGTGAACAGATTTGAGTCACCAAAGGAGAACAAATTCCAAGGCAAATACAAGTACAGTTGATGTGGACAAATTGCCCCTTTTCTCTGGACTGGGTAATGTTGGGAGCTGAGGGAACAGCCCAGCCAGGAAGGCTGGACCAAGGGAAAGTTTGAATCAAGGTCTATTTGAAACCAGTTCTATTTTCTGGGGAGGAAAGCCAATAAATTCCTTTTGCTTTTCCATCCAGGTTGAGCTGGGCTTTCTTTCCCTTATGGCTGAAAGGTTACTTACTGAGTGAGGGAAGCCTCAGAAGTCCTCACTGCCCTGATTTCATAGGTAATTGGAAAGGAAAATGTCTCCATTAATTAGCTCATAACTCAATCAGCTAATGGCCCAAATGTTTTCAGACTACAAACAAAAGATTCAATAACTGGTATAGTCAAGTGAGATAGGTTTTGTATCTGGCAGGATCAGGAAAAGCAATAAATTTATTCTTGGAAAAGCAATAAATTTCAGTGGGCTGTAAAACCCTTTTATAAAAAGTTTTCTTTTTCCATGCAAACCCTGGGAAATGTTGGAGGCACCCTGACCTTCATTTTGTAAATTACAAGTGGGGCTCACACTGATTGGCAGATTGATTTTGCAAACTTGTAGGTAGAGAAGTTAAAAAAAAAACAAAAAACAACCCCAAACCTTAACTATATTCTAGCCAGAAATCAGTAAGCAGTTGATCAGGAAAGCAATCTGGTTGCACACAGAGCACGTCTGGCTGCGAAGACAGACAGCAGGACAGCATGGTGTTCTGGTCGTTAGGAGAGGAGATTCGCTGTTTTACACCTTCCTTCCCTTATGGGAACAGCGAGCAGGCTGGGAAACCCGAAGTTCTATGATGAAATCTGATTAAGACCAGGAAGCGCTCCCTGGGGATGCTGCTTCCCACGAGCCAGCCAGTGCGGTCGGGCGGCCATCGATTGCAGAAGGTCACAGGGCCTTGGTGACAGGCACCGGGCTCCGCCGTCCTCCTGATGGAGTTTTCTAGCTGGTGGGTGATGGAATGGGAGTGGCTGTGCTCTAATAAGACTTTGTAGATGTGGAAATTTGAATTTTATGTAATTTTCACAACCTAAAATGTTATTCTGCCCATCCATTCAAAAAATATAAAAAAACAGGGCTGGCCAGATAGCTCAGGACTAAAGCTCCTGCTTAGGCAGAGCGCAGGGACTGGGGTTTGATCCCTGGCACCACATGCCGTGCCAGCCCTGCCCCTGAGCAGCTGCGACAGCGACTGAGACTGGGCGTGGTGGGGCACACCTGTAACCCCAGTGCTTAGAAGGCTGAAGACAGGAGGATCACTGCAAGTCCAGTCTGTGTAGCGAGACCCTTTAGGCCCTGTACCAAATACATAAAAAATAAGGGCCAGCCAAAAAGCTCAGCAGATTAAAGCACCTGCAAGCAGGTGCAGGGGCTGGGGGTTTGATCCCCAGGCCTGTTGTGCCAGAGCAATTGAAACTGGTCACGTGGTGTGCGCCTGTAATTCCAGCATGTGGGAGGCTACAAACAGGTAGATCACTACGAGTCTGATCTAGTAGTGAGATCTTGAACCCCTGTAGACCCTTAACAACCAAAAAACCCCTAAAAAAACAAAAGAAAAGAAAAAACCATAAAAAAGTCCCAAAACATAAAAACCAATCTTAACTCCACAAGCCATATAAACAAAGGACATGGGTGGGGGCTGGTCTGTGAGCTGTCACCTGCTGACTACCAGCTTTGTGAGTTCGTCCTCTGATCCAGGCATGGGAGGACCATAGATGAATGGTATTCATTACCTTGTCCAACTCTACCAAGAATTACCAGCCGTAGGTTCCACAATTATCCCCACTTCATAGGCAGGCAAACTGAGGCACGAGAGGTGCCATATCCTGGGGACGAGGAGGCCAACATCCTAACTATTTTGCCTCATTCTGTCCCAGTATGGGAGATTAAAAGATGAAATATTGAGACTTAAAAATAAAAATGTAATTTGTGGAGCTAAGCAATTTAAAGGAGTGTTTAGAATGCTTCTGGATTTCCTTAAAACACACGTTGTCTTCTCCATTCCTATCCCTAGAAGCTTTGGTGCTGTCTTTGCTGTTAATGGTTCATCGCTTCATTCATGCTGTATTTCTGCCTCAAGCTTTACACTGGACAGTGAAACACCTTCTCTTTGCCTGTTTCAGACCAATTCTACCTTTGAGCATCTGAGTCAGAAAATACAGGATTCCTCAGATAAGCAGCTGCACTGTACACTGCAAGAGGAGTTTCTCTTCAGAAAACCTCAAAGCTCATTTGTGCTCAAGATGTCACTGTAGCTGTAAAGCTGATGGCAGGTAGACCTAAGGGTTTGGTCCATGCAGGTCCCTGAAGGGCTTTAGGCTTTCACTCTCTAGAGTAGTGGTGGTGAAACATAGAGACCTAGTGCCCAGACTGAAGCCCAGAACCACTGCAAAGTGCCAACTCTGCAATTAAACCAGAATACTGAGATTTTAATTTAGAAAGAACCTCAGGGCTGGGGAGATAGTTTGGTGGTCTAAGTGCCTGCCTGGCAAGTGCAAAGACCTGAGTTCGATCCCTGGTACCACATACTATGCATGGTAGCACACGCCTGTAATCCTGTAATCCTAGCACTGGGGAGGCTGAGACAGGAGGATCACTGTGAGTCTGAATTACACAGCGAGACCCTGTATCAAAAAACTAAAAAAGGGCTCAGCGAGATAGCTCAGTGGACTAAAGTGCCTGCTTAGGCAAGCTTAGGCAAGCACAGGGATTGTGGTTTGATCCCCAGTACCACATGCTGTGCCAGCCCTGTCCCTGGGCACAATGAGCTGGCCACAGCTTCTGGGTTTAGTGGTGCATGCCTGTAATCCCAGAGCTGGGGAGGCTGAAAACAGGAGGATCACTATGAGCCTGAGCTGCACAGTGAGACCCTAGAACAACCAAAAACATTTAAAAAAATTAAAAAAGAAAAAAACTTATCTCATACATTAACATCTTTTGTCTTAAAAGAAAAATAAGGGGCTGGGGAGATGGCTCAGTAGACTAAGAGCTTCCCTGGCAAGTGCAAGGGCCTGGGTTCAATTCCTGGTTCTGTCAAAAAAAAAAAAAAAAAAAAGAAAAAAAGAAAAAAAGAAAAAAGAAAAATAAGGTAGTACAGGTGCCACAATTCATCACCACTGCTCCTGGGACATAATTATAAGGGTCCTGCATTTTGCTGAGCTACTAAATTTGGTTCAAGAAAGAAAGGAAGAAAAGGATAGAGAGAAGAGTGGAAAACAACAAAAGTAAAGATGAAAGAGAATCGTAACAAAACCTTTCTTATTTTCATTCCATATCATAGGTAATGGATGCTGGGGAGATGGATCAGCAGCGTAGGTGCCTGCCTAGTAAGTGCAAGGTCCTGAGTTCAGTCCGTAGAACCACCAAACAAACAAACAAACAAACAAACAAACAAACGAACATATCATGGGTAACATTTCTGGAATACGCTTGGGTTTTCAACATCTGTTCAGTGCCAGTAACTAAATAAAAATGAAAAATCGCACACCCCGTCCATGCGAGTAAACAGGAGACACTAGAGTTGCAACTACATTTTGCTCTGGCAAAACGATCATGCTCTGGGTCTGTCTGGAGACACCATGAATTCACTGATCCCCATTTACCAAATTTTCCAAACACTGCTCTTCCCTCTGGGCTGGGAACTGCTGTTCCTCTGGGCCTGACATGCCTAAGGTCCATTCATTAATAATCTCTCGGGAAAATTTCTAAAAAAAAAAAAAAGAAAAGACACACGACCGGAGCACCATGAAGGCACAGTCTTGACGGTTTCGGCCCAACTTCCAGAAGCTGAAAGACTCCCAGGGTCCGGTCTTTAATCAGAACTAGAGAGGCGAAGCCATCCACGGCGTCAGCTCTCTGGCTGCGCCCACAGTCTCAGCCCCTTCTGCTGTAGTTGGTCAGAGGCAGCTTCCCACCCAGAGCACCGCCACCGGAAGTTAGTAGGAATCTGGGTCACCATGGAAATAAAGGGGCAGGAGCAACCGCCGCCCACCAGAGGGAGCAGCATCAATTTCACTTCAGGAAGCGCAAAATCATCCTTCCCTGAGGTAGACTCTTTCAGCCCGCAATGATAACAAACTATTAAAATGTGTGCTCTGAGTTTGCATGTAATTTGCGTTAACTCAATGGGAGTTACAAAAATTTCATTCAGCGTCATTCTCCGTTGGTTGCTAGTCTAGGAAAGGGTGAAAGAGTCCACAGCAGATTAAGGACCCCCAGAGCATGCAAGAATGAAGGCTTTCAGCATTGAAATGGCAATGATTCAAAATGCCAGAGATGAGAATGGAATGATTTCCGTCCATGCATGTGTCACTTACGTTGTCCTCGGCACCTGTGGGGACTGATTCCTCTTTAACTGACTAAAGGAAGATAAAAACAAAAGCAAGAGTCAAGATGTAAGCAAAATCAAAACCTAAACAAATAAAAAAACCAAATCAATAAGACATTGAAGCCAAGGGGCTGGGGAGATAGCTCAGTGGCGTAAGTGCCTGCCCGGCAAGCACAAGGTCTCAAGTTCAATCCATACCAAAAAAAAAAAAAAAAAAAAAAAAAAAAAAAATTGACACAAAGCCAAAGGGTTTTTCTGGACAGCAGCCCGGTGTACAGTTCTGGAACACTGAAATGCTTATATGTAACCCTTGTTCCAAAGAGAAATACACAACTGTAAACAGTATTGCACGGTAATGTAAGTCATGTATTTTCAAAGCAACAAAGAGAAAATAAACACAGATGTAGCCAGGACACAAATGGAGCAAGGAGCTGCTACCAAAATGAGGGACCAGGAAACCTCAGCTCTGGTTAAGCACCTCCTCTCCTTTCACACTTTCCAGCAGTGAATGAAAAGAGGGAAGTGTTACAAACCGTGCATTGCACAGATGAATGACCAGCTCAGGAACGCTCTGAGGAATTCGTCCCTGGTCCTTGAGGGCCATGTAGGCACCGCCCTGCCCTAGGTAGTGTCCCCCACTGTGCCAGAGTCTTCTCTGTTCATCAGCCCTCAGTCTAGGCCATTTTCCTTGTGCTCGAGTTCAGAGTGGCTCAGTCACTCTAGGAAGGGCCGGGAGGCTGGGGTCCGATGTACCCAATTCCAACCACTGTTTCACTCCCTCAAATCATTCTGGGATGGCCAAGAGATGACCGAATCCTTCCACAGATGTCAGTCCTGTGACCACATCGTCTGCCAGCTCTAACTTGGGAGGTCACGTTTGCGTCTTTCCCTCTGTGATTCTGAAGCTCTTTTTGGGGAGGTGTTGGTAGTTACAGATGATTTGAGACTCATTTAACAGTCTCAGCTCTTCTCCCATGAACAAAGTACTGTACGAATGGCCTCAGCGTGCTCATAGACATTCTGTGTCTCTTCTCTTGGACTCCGGGTGGAGAACTCTTCCCTATGTGCAGTTCCGCACCATACCTCCCTGTGCCACACCACCGGGAGGGGAAGAAGCAAAGCGATATTTATAAATGTAGATTCTGTGCTAGGTGCTTGGCATCCAGCCTCTTCCTTAAAGCTCCGTTGAGCTTCATGTACACAGCAGGGCACAGAGTAAAGTCCCGGATGAAGGTTAAACAGCTGGACAAGGGAAGAAACGGCTGTGGGAGCAGAGGCTCTCTCCTGCCAACATGACTTAGAGATCAAAATACGTATTCTGGTGACCGTGTGAGTGGCTTTCTCCACTATGAGACTCATTGCCTCTCTAGTGAGATCTCCAGCCTGGACAGCATACTCCTTTTGCTTTTCTTCCCATGCTGGAATTTTCCTGAGTATGAGAAAGTCCCTGGAAAGCAGTGTGGCATTTCTGGAAGCTTTGGATTGCCCCCAAATGGTAGCATGTCCAGGAATCTTGAGGTAGACTCCCTTTCTTGGAACAATGTATCTTCTCTCTGAGACAGTGAGTGCTGTTTAACTCTATTCTCAGGAAAGTAATTAAATGATATTTTATTTACTTAATTTTATTGTTCGGTACTGGGGATCTAATCCCCAGTTAGCCTTTAATTTCTTTTTTTGAGACAGCATCTTGCTGTGCCCTTCAGGCTGGCCTTGAGCTCATTATGGAGCCCACACTGGCCTTGGATTCCAGGCGATGTTCCTGTTTCAGCCTCCCCAGTGCTGGGGGTGCACCACCATGTCCATCAAATAATGTCATATTTGGAGAATGAGTCCAGTCAAGGACAACTCAAACATCAATAATTTTCATAGTGTCCCCAATTCTTGGCATTCATGCACCACCTGAATTTACTTGATATTTTTCTTTAGATTGACTGAATTCTTAATACATATTTCAGAACAAAATCTCTTTTTTAAAATATCTTTTGAGGTGGCAGCCTTCTCCCACTTAGCACCATGGTGGCCCTCAGACCGCTCGTGAAGCCCAAGACTGTCAAAAAGAGGACGAAGAAGTTCACCCAGCACAGTCAGAACAATGTGTCAAAATTAAGGGCAACTGGCAGAAACCCAGAGGCATTGACAGCAGGGTGCAGAGGAGGTTCAAGGGCCAGATCTTGATGCCCGACATGGGTTATGGAGGTAACAAAAGACAAAGCACAGGCTGCCTAGTGGCTTCTGGGAGTTCCTGGTGCACAACATTAAGGAGCTGAAGGTGCTGCTGAGGTGTAATGCGTCTTAGTGAGCAGAGTTTGCTCACAACGTCTCCTCTAAGAACCGCAAGGCCATCATGGAAAGAACAGCCCAGCTGGCCACCCGAGTCACCAATCCCAACGCCAGGCTGCGCAGCGAAGAAAATGTGTAGATGGCCTGTGTGCATGTTTATTTATGATTCAGTAAAACCACAAAAATAAAATAATAAAATACCTTTTATTTGTGTATTTGGTAGAGGGTCTCACTACACAGCTCAGACTCGTAGTGATCCTCCATGTTAGCCTCCCCAGTGCTGGGATTACAGGCATGCGCCACCAGGCCTGGCTTCTAAACCCCTCAAGCTGAAGACTTTTCTAGATTGTTTTCGGAAGGTCTATGAATTGTGAGCATGGCACAGACAGCAGAGTTGGGTAGGAGGATCATAGGCAGTCGGGCAGGGCTGGGCCCTCGAAGCTAAGTCAAGGTGAAAAGTAGATGCACTCAATGACTGTGTCAAGGCAGCGCCCGTGGCAGGCCTCAAGTAACAACAGAAGGACCAGGCCTGCGTCTCCCCAAGGGTGAGCCGGGAGACCGCCCTCGGCCTAATGCAGTCTAGATGGGCATCAGTGCCCACAGTGGGCAGCCCGGAGGACCCCTGGACCCATCGTCCGGGAGAGCCTGCCTGAGACACTTTGTGCCTTCTACGTGCTTCGCTCCGTGACTTGCTTACCCCCTTGGATCAATGTTACTGAAGCAGCGACACCTGCAACGTTATTGGCTGATCACAGCTGCGCCCAGGTTGCACTCACGTGGCTGTGCTGTATAAAACTTCCCTTGAGCAGTGGGGTCCGGGGTATCCCCTTCTGTCTTTGAGACAGGAACTTTCCATCCCTCAGTAAATATTTCCTACTCTTAACTTCTGTTGTTTGTAGAATTCATTGTTTGGCTTTTAGAGAACACGAACTTGGTGTATCAGACATCTAACATGTTAAGAGTTATAATATATTTAGAGGTCCTGATATAATCCGGCCGGGCGTGGTGGCACATGCCTGTAATCCCAGCACTCAGGAGGCTGAGGCAGGAGGATTGTTGAGTTCGAGACCAGCCTGAGCTACAAAATGATATAATCCATATATCAAGTAGATAATATGTGTGTGTGTGTGTGTGTGTCTGTCTTTTTGAGACAGGATTTCACTGTACAGTCCGCGGGGCCTTGAGCTCAGTCTGTAGCCCAGGCAGGTCTTGAGCTCACACCAATCCTCCTGCCTTCGCTTCCTAAGGGCTGGGATTGCAGGTGAACACCACGTTCCCAAGCAGACAAGTTTAACACCGCTGCTGGTTACATTAGGTTACCAACTTGGAATGCAGGAAGGGATGATGTGAATTTCAATAAAAATCTCAGTGTCTAACTGTTCACAGGACAATGACACACTGGCCACTATAAAACAAAAACTCGAGGTCACGCTAACCCTAGCCAGCGCAGCCTGTAATTTGAGGTCTTTACTGTGTACATTTCGGCCTGGGTTAATGAGTCCACCCAGCTTGTAAACTTTTTAGGGCATTGTCTAAGTTGCTGATAAAAACCACAGAGACAGGCCCAGGCCCAGACTCCAGAGGCTTCCACACAACGTTTGCCTCCCCAGTCAGCCTTCCTAGGTGGCTTGCAACCCTGCATTGTCTTAGCATCTGCAGAGAGCTGGAAAAATAAATAGTACCGCCGCCAACCCAGATAACAATGAGGACCACCTGCCAGGGGACGCCCTGTCGGGCTGTAGCCTAAGTGCCTCCCCTCCAGGGTTCCAAGCCAGAGCCTGGAAGGCAGCCGGCAGGGCTCCATTTGCAGGCCTCCCCCAGGATGTCGGAGAGCCACGCTCCAGTCGAAGTTTCAGGAAGGGCTGTGCGCCCCCTACGGGCAGACGGCTGCACTGCAGCACGCGCACGGGGCTGGCTCCGGGCCGAGCCTGCATCTCGGTTCACTTGTGTTTGTTCGCTGCGAAAGGCCTCAGGCCACTTCCTTTTCCTTATCCCGCGTCCTATTTGGAGAAAGCCCAAGGCAACAGAGCCGGGAGAACCACATTCCAATCCATCCTTTTGCCCTGCCAAAGAATATCCGTGGTGGATGCCCTCCAGAGAGGAGGGTTGGCCGAGAAACCTGAGCCCAGCAGGTGGCTCGAATGCAAGCAAGAGCATGGAGTACTCAGAAAGGGGCCCCCAGCTCTGCGGACCTCAGGGTGTTACCAAGGTCCTGCCGGACAGTGTGCGGAGCCACTTCCGGTCTTCTCCAAGGGATGGGGTAGCAGGTGAATCTAAGATAGTCTGATCCCTTTAACAACGGTAAGATTTCCAGTTTAAAAATCTTAAAGAATCCTGTTAAGAAGAAGGCCCTAAACAACGTCTGACAGCTTTTCTGCTGTCCAGTGAAAGGTCCTTGGAGATGCGTTTACACCGTCAAGCCACCAGGCATGTTGTTGGTGGCAGGTGCCCCGCGGCCTCGTTCCAGCTCCTGGCAGCTGATCGGAGCTCCTTGACTTCACAGGGGCTCTTGGAACTTTTCTGTGAATCAGAGAATTGTCTGCCCCTTCTTCTCCTCTCCTGCTCCTCCGCCTCTGCCTCCATCCTCCACTACAAATTTTGTTTTTAATTTTAAGACAGTCTCACTTAGTTGCTGAGTTGCTTGAGCTGAGCTTGACCTTGAGCCCCTCCTGCCTCAGCCTCCCAGAGGGCTGGGATTACAAGAGTGTGCTGAATACCAGGCCGGGCTTGAATCCAAGGACCTTTTCTCTCAAGTGTTTTTAGAATGGCCCAGCCACATACCCAGGCTTGGACGACCATAAATAATCTCCGTGAGAAGGTGTAAAATTCTGTATTGAGAACAAAGAAAGAGCCCAGGTGATGTGACTCCTACTGAGACACTTAGGTTGTCTAAGTCCGTTTTGGCCAGCACTGGGTGCTGTCTCTTTTAACCATACGCGGCATTTGGGACCTGGGAATTGACGCTGGACTGCAAGCGTTGTTACTCTTCTCTAGATGCCAGGCGTGGAAATTGTTTCCTTATTTGGTCCTCCTGGCATTTGTGAGAGATAAATGCCACCGACTGGTTTCACTGCGGAGGAAGTGGAGGCTCAGGGGCTGAGGAGTTTGGGTGATGTCGGAGGTCACGTGGCTACTGCACACGGAAAAAAGGAAGAGGGCTGTTTCGAGGCTCTTCCAAATATATCACTAGCTAATTATGCATGCATGTGCATGGGCACGAGTCCACACACACACACACACACACACACACCCCACACACCTGTGCACGTGTGCATGTGTGTACATCGTGTTTCTCCAGAGACGAGCTGGAGAGTGAGTCGGCGCCAGAAGAAAGCCAGTGCTGCTGCTGTGGCTCTTGGCCCTTGCTGTGTCTCAGGTGTCCTCACTGTACAATGACCTATTTCTCCTAAGAGCGGGTGACATGACAGAATCCTTATTTTACAGATGCGAAAATAGGGCTCAGACCAGTTCAGGGATGCCCTGGGCTGCAGAGCCCCGTTCCTTAGATCTGTTTTGCAAGCTTGGCCGCACACGAGAACCTTCAGCATTGTCTGTCCTACCCCACTCACTGGGCAGGTGAGGAAAAGACCTGAAACCCAACACACCAAGAGTTTATGTGCCACGCAGTCGGTGGGCTGCCTAAACCCAATCAAGGGCATAGTTAATCCAGACAACGGGATTGTAAACATTAAACAACAACAACAACAACAACAACAAAACCCCCAAAACCCCTTTGCTTTCTTGTTATAAGAACTGCTTCAGCAACCCAGACTATAAATCAAAATAATGAATATTTTCATAGCACGGCATCTTCTGGGAATAAAACCCATTCCGAGGTGCCTAACTACGTATGAATTTTAAAATCAGTTTGTGTAAACATTTCTCAATGAAAAGAGAGAGAAGAAAGATTAGGTTTGTTAGTCTTAGAGCTGATAAGACTTTCTGTGCATTTTAAAAGAATGTTTACCAGGCTGATTTTATCAGCATAGCCCCTTTAGTTTGAAGAAAAGAGAACACAGGTTCTGGGTTCATTTCCCCCTAGGGCTTAGCTCTCCACTGGAACTGAGGCTTGGACCTGGCAGGAGTTGGTTCCCAGGGAAGTTTTCCTTCCAGGAGTACTTAGCACAGATCTACACAAACACTTCAGTGAAAGGAAAGCCTCCTAAGGGAATACTGTCACCTGAGGGAAACTTTCCTATTTTGCTTCCAGGTAGGATTTTTCCTTTAGGTGCAAGAGGAACACACAGGGCATCTGTGATTTGACTGTGATTGCTTTTAAATTCATGATTTTTAAGACTCTATCAAAGGTACAAAGGTACATAATGGTACAAAAGACAGTGAGACTGAATAAACGAAATGCCACCATGAGTGATGACTGACATGCCATTGTGACTGTGACCCCCAAGGAGAACAGGAGAAAGGAGTAGAGTCCTTTTTTTGTTTTTGTCTTTTTGAGGCCAGCCCAGGCCTCAAACTCACAGGGATACAGGATGGCCAAAATGAAGGAAGGAAAGGCTTATGTAGCTCACGGTCAGTGGAGGTTTCAGTCCATGCTCAGCTGGCTCCGAGGCAGAGTGGCACATGACAGAGGACAGCTGCTCATGGTGGCAGTGAAGAACAGAGAGCAAAGGGAGGGGCAGCAGCTCAGGCAGCCAGCTGGCCTCTCTCCCCTCCTTACCCTGTAATGCGGATTCCCTGCCCCAGGATGGGTACAGCGTCCACACAAACAATAGTCAATCACAAAGTCCAGAAGCTGCTCGATGACTGCCTTAGGATTTGGGGGGACAACCAGGGGCAACCCTAACAATTACCAACCTGGAGAGACTCACAGGCGCCAGGCACTGAAGAGGTAGCCAGGCAGTAGGGGCTTAGTAACGTTTCCAAACTGGACAGTGCAGAAATAGCACAGCTACATGCTTAGTCCCCAGTCTCCTGGCCCCGGGAGAGACTAGTGACGTGGGCGAGGCTACCCTTCGCTCATCACTTTGGTACCAGGTATTTCCTTTCACTCTCCCTTGGTTTCTATTGTTCCTATTGTTCTACTGCTGCTTGCTTTTTTACCCCTGAGGAAACAGAGGCTTGCAGTGCAAAGTCACATCTGACTCCCAGCGTAACCCCTGCTTCCCTGCCCCTCCAGGCCCAGGCATTTGTCCACAGCATGTGCAGTGCTCACCATCTTGCCTGTATCCCCCCATGCAGCTGCTGAAGCTGCTCAGACTTACCCACTGGAAAGCATACCTCCCCGCCTGACTTGCCTCTAGCTCCTGCTGGTGATCAGGCGCAGTGGGGTGCTGGGCCAGTGGGGAGCGGGCTGCTCATTCCAGCCAGCGGGACTCCAGTGTGGGCTGTCTTAGCCATGCCTTCCTCTGCACCAGCCTCTGCCTGGCCTCTCTCCTGCCTCCTTCCCTCTGTCCCTCCTTCCCTCCCACTGTCCCTCTCGTCCCCCTTTTCCCCTTCCTTCCTTCCTTCCTTCCTTCCTTCCTTCCTTCCTTCCTTCCTTCCTTCCTTCCTTCCCTCCCTCCATCCTTCCTTTCTTCTTTCCTTCCTCCCTTCTTTCTTTCCTTCCCTCCCTCCCTCCCGAGATGGAAGTCCCTCCACACTCTACCTGTTACTACAACTGCGTCTTGCTTTGTCCGTCTAAGGCATTTCCCCCCACGAACCCTCTGGCATGGGAGTTCTGGTGTGCACTTCTTGGAGGACCCAGGTCTACCCAGATTCAGCAGGACTTGCAAGATCATTATTTATGTGACATTGTCTTTCAATGTGATCTCTCCCCCCTCCCCCCCAACTCCTTCCCCCTCTCTCTGGTACCAGGGATAAAACTCAGAACCCTGCACTTGCCAGGCAGGTGCTTATGCCACAGAGCTATCTCCTGGCCTTAATACGATTTCTTTCTGAAGCAAATGCATGTCATCTCACTTGACCAAAATCTGTGCTAAACCTTGTTCAATGTGCTACTTCTATTTGCTCTGCTATATTTTGAAGATACATTTAACTGTTAGAAGCACCTTTGTGCATATGGTACATAACTCTCATGTCTTCACTTATATGAATGAATATGCGATGAGTATTTAAATCAATTGTTTAAATTATCTCCCTTGCTACTGATTATGTATACGACTCGGATATTTTTTCTTTTCTTTTGGTACTAGAGTTTGAACCTAGGACCTTTGCACTGAACTAAATATCTAGCCCTTTTTATTTTTATATTTTATGTGGAGCTAGATTGTTACTAGGTCATGAAGTTGCCCAGGCTGGGCTTGAACTCTCAGCTTTGCTGGCTTGGTCTCCCGAATGCTAGGATTTCACACATGAGCCACCATGCCTGCCTCTCGCTTGAAAATTGTTCCTTGCATTATGACCCTGGTAAATGACTTAACAATAAAGTTTGGAGAAGGAGAGAGGAGGTTTAGAACAGAAGGGCAGCTGGGGTCCTGCAAGGTTCTCCAGAGCCACTGGAGTCTGGGTTCTGCTGAGAATCTAGAAGGAAGAGCTCTGTGTAACAGAAACAAATAAGAACGGGGCTCAGAAACCCAGTTGGATTCTGCACAGCAGAATAAAATGGACATCCCAGTGACATCTGGGTTTGTCACCTGCTTTTCATGGGGTGCTACATGGTGCAGATGTTTTGATGAAATGACAAAGTTCGATTTTTCCAGCTCTGTAAATTTTCACCCTTTTTGCCCTAATTTCTTGCTCATCTTCCTGCCAAATTTAACCCAGGCAAGTGAGCGAGAGCTCGGGACAGGTGTGGTGCTGGGGTGGGCACGGCTGGGTGACCAAGGTGGGGTCCTCTGCACCACATGGCCACTCGCCCATGTCCCTGGGGGGCGTACCTCCTGCGTGTACGTGCTGGAGAGCGAGGAAGCAGACCAAGCTGGACCTCAACTGTTGAGGAGTCTGCCCTACGGGGGCCCGTTCCGCCCTGTGGGGCCACAGCGCTTCATGAAACAGGAGCAAGCCTGACCCTCAGTCACTGTCCAGCAGCGATGGCCTCGGCTCCAAGCCAAGCCCACTTGTGTGCCACGAAGTGCTGACAGTGAAATTAAACCCGAACGCTGAGGTTTTAGTGTAGGAAAACAACAACAACAACAACAACAGCTCACCCTCTTGGCTTGCATGTCCACAGAAAGGGCCCTGTGTGCCCGCTGCGACACCAGGATGCAGGTCTGCACCACTGTCTTAGAGGTTAACAGATCCATAAAACCCTACAGTCTATGGCCGTGGGTCCCAGTCATGGCACCTGGCATCTGCCTTTCTGCCCCAGGGAACACCGGGTGCCACACAACAGACACTTCACCCTGTTCCCAGGGTGCATTAGAAACCCTCAACCCAGGGGCAGGCTGGATCATTTTTGAGAAGAAAGAGGGCATCAGAAGCCCTCTAGGCTTGATTGAGCACAACCGCTGGTCCAATACAAGTAATTTCTCAAGTCACGGCTCCAAGGACACGGACTGCAAATCCTGAAGAAACTCAGACTCACCTTTTTCCAAAACAGCTTGCCCAGGGGCAGAGAGGTAGGTCCTGACTTGTCCTTGCCCCCTTCCTTGGCTGTCCCAGCGGCTGCTGTGGCTGACCCCTGACCTGGCGGGTTGCCTCTGGGGCTCTGGGGCTCCTGGGAGGGAGCGCTGGCTTTGTCAGACTTGAGGTTGGCCGCTGAGCTGGGTGACTTCTCAGCACTCTACCGAGTTTGTTTTTTTTTAAGAAAAATACAAGAACAAAGTGAACAATTCTAGCAAGATTTCACAATTTCAAACATGCAAGACTGATTTTTATCAACATGGGCAGGGGTGATGCATAATGTTAATTTTCTGCTTTATAGTTTTCTATATTAGTCAAATTTTTACTTGCAAAGTGGATTGGTGTTATAATTTTGGGAAAAAGCCAAGACATTTTCCTTCTGGAAAAAAGCAGAGCAGTGTTATGGGTGATGCTTATGGCAGCAGTTGGTTAGGAGTCGGGGTGTCAGAGGCGGTGCTTGTGTGTTAGTGTACAGGCCCCTCACCCCGGCCCCCAGTTCCTCTCAGTGAGAGCCCGCGGCATGCATGGTTGTTCTCGTGTGTCTTATGGACAGATGTCACCTTACTGATGCCCACTGGAAAGGAGGGACGGTTTAAGACACACAGAGTCACAGGAGACTGCCTGGAGTTGGTCTGTCGCTTTGCTTTGGCCTCATCCAGGCAAGTGTAAGACAGATGACCTGGAGCACAGTGGAGGGGCCACGGGTGGAAGTGTCTACAGTTCTGAACTCCACAAATGAAACTTCTTCAGATGCTGTTCTGTCATCCACTGCCTCTCTCCCTCCTCTCCTTTCCCTTCTCCTCCTCCTACTCTTTGTTCTCTCTCCTCACTTTTCTGTCTAGCACCCTTCCCAACTCCCTCTCTGTCTCTCTTTCCCCAGCTGGCTGTGCTGAAGTCCAGTTCTGAGATAGGTTTTCTTCACCGAGAGGCTAATTCTTAGGTGCTGTCTCCCTCGGCCTTTGAACAAAGAGTTATAGCTCCATCTTCGCCAGCACAAGTGAGCGCTGGCTTTCAAGTTTTTGACACCAGGTTTGTTGGACCTCGGCGATCTCATTCTAAGCGTCTGTAGGCGTTCTCTACATCCTTCACACATGAAAGTCACCTCTCTGAAGACTGCCTGTGATCACACGACTTTTCCTAACTGATATAAGACATAACGTCTTCTCTGGAAGTTCATTCAGCAGTTTTTTCTTAATTAATTTATTTATTTTCTATATTTTTAGTGAAGGACCTACAGGGTGTTCAGTGTTTCACTAATAGATCATAGTGATCCGCCTGTTCATAGCCAAGAGCTAGGATTATAGGCATGTGTGCCACCATGCCCAGTCTCAACTGCTGTCTCCGCTCACCCCTCGAGTGGGGCCAGCATAGCAGGCCCGGGATTGAACTCCTTGCTCCTGCACCTGCTTGCAGGCACTTTAATCTGCTGAGCTATTTGGCCGGCCCTTATTCAGCAGTTTTTAAATCACTTTAGATAAAGACCTGAAGCTGAGAAGTAATTGGCACTTGAATAACCCTATCACACTGAAAAGTGCACACAATTGGAGAATATTGGAATTTAAGGTAATCTCTGCAGGTTTTTTTTTGGTGGAACCTGAGATTGAACTCAAGCCCTTGTGCTTGCCAGGCAAGTGCTTATTCTACTGAGCCAGCTCCTTGGCCCCAATCTCTGCATTTTAGAGACAGTGTAACCAAAAGTGCTGAACCCACAGGGCTCTGTATTAAGAATTCTTCACAGGGTCTTGTGCACCGGTTACTGTTTCAGCCTTACACTGCTATTAGGTTAAAGAGGACTGATCAGGGGCACCACCTTCCCACCTATTAAACGGCTTGCAGTCTTTCTCAGAAAATGTAGCAAAGTATTATCATCTATCAATAAAAGTGCATTAAGTGCCTTCTAGAGCCATGGTGTACACTGGGTCATATGTTCTCAGGGAAAGAACAACTGTAAATAAGTTATTTCTCAAGTAAACACAAACATTTTAATCGCGACAAGTGCTGTGGAAGGAGGAGATTTATTGCTACCAAAACACAACAAAAAAAGGAACAACCTTTTCCCTTGAAAATCTAAAGCTGGGAGTTGGACACAGTAGCAATCAGGGAAGACGCTACTGAGAAATGAATGGCGGCTTTCATCTAAAGGTGCCTGGAAATGGAACAGGGAATGGAAGGAGACAGATCCCTAACAGCTTCTCTGAGGACCTCTGTCAAAGGGACAGCTGGCAAGTGCACTGGAACCCATATAGAATCAGATGAGCCAGGGGTGCTCAAGCTTATCTAACTACCCAGCACTGCCTCTTCTGTCTTGCTCACTACCCATAATCCACCTCTTCTTCTTTGCTGACTACCCAGCATCCACCTCTTCTACTTTGCTGGGAGAATTCCCCTTTGCCCAGGGGTCCATTTCAGACCCTGAACCTGAGAGATTGGGACTGACCCTATCTCACCTGTAAGAAAGGCCTGTTGTTGGTTTCAGCCAGTCATTGGTGCAGCTAAGGGCACACACCATGAACAGATTCAGTCATTTCATGACTCCATCTTGTTTGGTTTGACTCTTGTTGCTTTGCCTTTTCTTCTTGCCAGGTGGTAGATTTATCCCAGACTCATATGGAGGTTACAAGAAAGAAAATTCTCCAGAGCTCTAGGATATCTCTGGAGCAGCCTGTTACTCAGAGTACGACATGTGTGGCATTTCACCACTGAGCCTCTACTCCTGAGTGTCCCTGTGGGGCATGAACACCTCTTCAAGACAAAATTTCCAACTTTAAACTTTGATTTAATAACAAAAGGCAACGGTGCTAAGCACTGCTCTAGGCGCTGGATGGCTCCAACAGTCTTCTGAGGAAGGATCCAAGCTTCGCATCCACTTTACAAACAGGGAAGTGTGGGAGTTTGGTGAGGAAGTTTCTTGCCTAAGGTCACAGAAGGAAGGGCAAGAGCTGATGGTTGAATCCAGGGAGCCTGGTCCCCATACTCAAGCATCACCAGAGCACCCCTGTACAACACCATTGCCAGTCAGGCTCCAGCCCCACAAGGCTGTCCCATTCACCTAGGGATGAATTTGCATGGCCATTCTGACTAAAGGCTCTGCTGTCCTCCAGGTGGGACACTTGGGTCATAATGCCCTTACTCTATTTGGGAGGTGCTATGAAAGTTTGACATTAACATGGTGCATGCCCATCTGAAAGGTCTTATGTTAGGATCATATACACAATATACGTCTAGCCTGACAGTTCTGCTGGGAGAAAGTTTGGAAAAAAAACACCCCGAAATGCTTCCTGGTGGGGAGAAAGATTGGGAGCCCCATGTACGTTGCCCAGTTTCCCTGAGAAAAGGCCTGCTCTCTGCATGGGAAGGTAGCCGGAAGGCCTCAGAACTATGACAAGGGCTTCGCTGTGTAACAGGCAGAGCAGACCCCTAAAGTCTGTGCACACTTGTTGGTTGTGCACGCTTGTTGGTTGACTGTGTCTCCCATGTGTCACCACTCAAGCTCACTGAAGGAAAGAGGGTCCTGGCAGTGGCCACATCCCTAGCTGCCACCAGGTACAGTGCTCGGAGTGAAACAGGTATTAACTCACTAACTCACTCACTAACTACCAGCTCGCTAACTAAAAATACAAGAAGGTCACCCAGTTGGGCTCCCCACACCGATCCTGCTCATCCTGTTTGCACCTGCCCACTCCTTCCCGCCTGGCTGCATGGTCCTGTCCCCTGAGCACCCTTTGTCCCTGCACTCTCTACCCACCGCCCTGCTCTCCTGGCTTCCCCAAGTCCTCTGTCCCGTGGCACTCCGCCAGCACCAGCCAGCTTCGCACTCTTTGTTTCTATCATAAAAGAGACTACATCGACTCTGACCACGTGTTCAGAGGCCATCTCATGAACCGAGTCGCCAGATTTGAAATACAAATGAGAATATACAATGCCTCATTATGTTTGAATTTCAGATAGGCAAAGAAAAGCTTTGCCAAGCACGTACCAAGTATTTCATGGGCCATATCTTTATATAAACGTTACATTTTATTTACCTGAAACTTGAATATAACTGGGTGCTCTGTGGTTTATTTGGCGACTCTGCCTGGGGACGTCTACCATATTGGAGCCTGTGGCAGGTCACAAGACCTCACCTTGCACCAGGCTTGGCTTCTGGGTTGGGCTTTCCGATGTGGGAAGAAGGCATGTAGTGTTAGGGTGATGCAAACAGCACAGCAAGAACCAAAAACAGTGAATGCGTGGCAGAGCTTCTGGATCACTCGGGCCAGCTGCTAGGGAAACATTCTGGACCGGAGGGCACGGAACCCGAGCAGAGAGAGAAGCTCTGGAGGGCGGGCGTGGGGAGCGCAGGTCAGAGCCGCGGAGCAGCGCCTGCCCCGGGTGCTCCAGCCTGGACCGGGGATGTCTGGGTGAGAGTTTGATTCTGAGGCTTTGCCAGGGGCTACGGCAAAAGTAAATATTCAGATTCGGCAAAAGAAAGCCAAAGTTCTTATTATTTATGATGAGTTAATTTTATTTTTAATGATGGTCTTTCCTTTTTTTTTTCTTGTTCAATGAAAAAAATATGCCTTTCAGAGAAAGGAAAACTGAGATGGAGAAAAAAGCCCAGATACCAGTCAGAACTTGTAAATAGTGCTTTGAAAAAAAAAAAAAAAAAAACAGAACTGGAAAGTAGATAGTTGGCTTTCTGTTTTTTTCCTTTTTATCCTTGGAATTGTACTAATTATCTCTCCCCCTACCCTTTTTTGTTTTGTTTTGTTTTGCTTTAGATTACAACCTCTGGGTGAACAGGAAGATGCCCCTCTCCTGCAACTGTGTGAGGCCCATCGTTGGCAGAATCGGTTCCATCTTTTTAATCGCCTTTTCTTCTGTTTCAGAACCAAAGAATCAAAAGGAAAAAGAAATACGCTGTCCTGGGAGCGCTTAGAAGCACTGTAGTTCATAACATAAAAGGCCTCAGATACCTCAGGCGACGCCTGAAGGCCGTGAGTTCTCTGCCCACCCTTCCCCCAAATAGGCCTCCGTGGTGGAAAGTGAGGCTGAAGGTTTTGGAAAGTTTGAGAACAATAACAGCAAACTTGGGTGGTCCATTTATGAATGGAAAGAGTTACTGCAGATAGGACATGTTTGTAGTGCACGAAACGAATGTCATAATGACACACTGACGTGGGGCCAGGGTAGGGCAGGGAGCAGGCATGTCACACACTTCAACTCCCAAGGCCCTTACACACTACTCCTAGTGGGCGCTTGTGGGAGTCTATGATGTTTTCCACTAGCAGGTACTGAGTCCTCTCCCCGATCCCAAAGTGGCTGTGCTACTCTGCAATGTTCCTTCTCCAATGGCACTGTCTATCACCCCCTTCTTCTCTTTACAGAACAAAATAAGTCTACTTGAAAACCGAAGGGTGGCTTCATAACCTTGTTCAGCTATGAGTGCTTCCTACAGACCCTTTATTTGCACACTTAACCCCAAGTCTCACTGTCAGCTGGGAAAGTTTGTTAATAATTTCATTCAACTTGATGGAGAATGGCTGGCCTTCCAAACAAATTTCTAAGCATGTAGATCCAATTCAGAAATTATTTTAATGCATGGTTTCTGACACATGCTGGTGTCTTCTCGGGTACAGGGAGAGTAGAATCTCCAAAGCTGACTTGTTTTTGTCCAGACTTCCTCATGGCACAGAAAACTTGCTCTGCCTTCATTCATTGTTTTGTTTTTTTTTCCCCTCCTGCTTGGGCTTTTATGTGGGTTCAGAGTAAGTTCAGTTAATACTGGAAATGGAAGGAACAGACAATGACAGAAAGGTAACATTGTTATCTTGGGGTTAGCAGAGTGTTTTCCAAAGTGTGGGCAGCATACCATGGTTTCTATGGTTTTAGATTGCATAGAAATCCAATATTAAATGGCTTTCATGCAGCGAAAATACTTTTCCTTTTCGACTCCTATATCTTCTGTCTCATAACATTCCAGAGAAAAATTCAGTTTGACACGAGATGAGCTTAATTTTTTACAGCAATGGCCAAAGTAAAAAAAAAAAGTTAGATGGTTTATTAAAATAAATTTGAGCATTGAACTTAGGGATCAACACAAGAAGTGGTGAGAATGTTATCCTTTGTATTCAGGTTTTTTTTTTTTTTTTTTTTTGAGGTACCAGGGATCAAACTCTGGACCTTGTGCTTGTCAGGCAGGCTCTTATGCCACTAAGCTATCTCCCTGGCCTTGCATTCATTATTTTAAATGGGTATCTTCTTCCTACAAGGAACAAATCTGGTTTTCTATATAGGATGAAATGCAAAGTGTCTTTTCAAGATAAACTTAAATAGAAAATGGCCAATTTCAGCAGAAAAGCGTCAAGTGACGAACAGTATATGGAACCAAAATGGTGACATGGTATGCAAATGACCAACACGTGGGAAACACTCAGCAAGAATAATTTTAGAACCCTGGTCGACACTTGGAAGAAACTGGTTTGAAATGCGTAAGGCCACGGGCACTTAAATGAATCCACCAAAGTTTGAGGCACATCTTGTTTAATTTCCTGCACCGACTGCAGCCCGAGGTCCCCCTCCCCCTGAGGCAGGGCACGCTAGGCAGGGGCCTCCTGGCCTACGTGGTGAAGACCAGGGTTCTTTTCCTTCCTAGTGGAGCAAGGTACAAACCTGATGTCTAAAGAACTTTCTCAAGGTGAGTCCTAGCCTGGGGCTGTCCAGGTGCGTTTTTTTGCTGCCTTTTGCAGGGGCCTCTGACGTCTTCTGACCAATGTGGCCATCACAGATGCTCTCTGCTCTGGATGCCTTCAGGGCAAGAGCAGTCACAGCTTAGAGCTTTGTTGTCCAACAAAACCCATTTCGTCTCCTGTTGTCTTAAAGGGCATCAATGTGCCTCGACAGTGAACTGCTGCACGCCATGGGGATGTATGGGTATTATATTTATCTTTTTGCAGTACCAAGGAGTGAACTCAGAACCTTGCACTTGGCAGGCAAGTGCTTATTCTGCTGAGCTATATTCCTAACCTGTATGGGTATTTTAAATCCTTAAAGACAATTTATTAAACAGCGGTTTTGGGGGGCATTGGAATTGAGCCCAGGGCTTTGACAAGGAGCTACCCTCCTCACCTCTTTTTAAAAGTATTTTTTTAATTAAATTTTGGGACAGGGTCTCAATAAGTTAAACTCAGGCCCTTGTGCTTGCCAGGGAAGCACTTATTCCACTGAGCCATCTCCCTAGCCCTGGGTTTGAACTTGTGACCCTCTTGCTTCATCCTCCCAGAGTGTTGGGATTACAGGTATGCGGCACCCTCTCATCTATAAACAACACATTCAAGTCAATTTCAGAAACATACTGCTTTTTGCCAAAGTGACATACTTAGTTTAGATAAACAGATTTTAGGAAAGTAGTCTCCTAAATCAAACCAAACCAGACCACACCCCACCCACATCACTATTTGCTAGACAGCAACAAGATATGTAATAATATGTGACTAAAATGAAAAATGAACAAAGATCACATATTCTCTACTTAATGGTATTAAATATGCAAATGGTACTGTCATAAGGGAAAGACAAAATTATTTCCTGACAAATAGTTTAGTGGCGTGTCCCTGAGATGGGTGCCATACCACCTCTGAGGGACTTCCGTACACAGACCGATTTCCTCTGGTTGAGTGTTGGAGACCTCCGGAAAGCGGTACCAACAGCACAAACTTTGGTTGATACTCAGAGTTCTCAGGCAAAGGACAGTCCTGGGTGAGCCAATCTCTCCACGTCCAAACGGGAGGAGACTGGGGATGAATTAGCTCAGCTACAGCCACTGAAAGCAGTTGGCTCACATCACAAATGGGGTGAGATTGTGGATGGGGTACAGAATATGGTAAAAAAAAAAAAAAAGACTTTTTTTTTTTTTTGTGTGTTTTTTGGAGGAACTGGGGATTGAACTCAGGCCCTTGCACTTGTCAGGCAAGCACTTATTCTACTAATCCATTTCTCTGGCCTAAAAGATAGACTTTTCAGAAAATAAAAATCCAAGAACTTCAGTAGAAAAAGATACCAGCAAGGCAGGTATCATGGATAATCTAAATTCAGAATGCCTCACCTGGGACCCAGGTTCAGCCCTTAGGACTGCAAGATTCAGTCATTGAGGCAATGTTCAGTCAGGGCCACCTTCATCTGGGCTGTGGAAGGGATTTGGGGCATGACCAGTAGGGAGAATGGCTACTGGCAGTCACTCGGGGAGTCACACACCACCCCCATGTCCCCTACCACTTGCACTGTACTCTGCTGACTGTGTGTTCAAACAATGTGAAACAGAGACCCAAAACAGAAACATCTTGACCCAGTCCCTCACTGAACTCGACCTCAGCTGCCCTGTAGCGACAGTGAGTCATGTTAAGCACAATGCACACAGAGACCTTGAAAACAGATTTTTCAACCCAAGAAGAAAATTCTAGAACAAGCCATCAATCCACTACAAATCGAGTCAGCATCCAATCCAACTTGCACAAGCAATAGGAATAGGCGGCACGTACATCTGAACAGAGCCCTGCCGTCTATAAGGCATTTTCAAACCTTCACTTGGTCCTAAGGTCTATGGGAGAGAATTTGTAGTGTCTTAGTTTCATGAGCGTGGAGATTGTGAGGGTCACACCATTATCACCTCATGGAACTGGAGCTCCAGCCAGGTCTTCAAAGACAAAAATCTAAGATTTCCTGTTTTGCCCAGCTCAGCCTCTCCAAATGTAAGGGTGTCTGACTCCTCCATTTGGTCAGTCCATGGCAGCCGTTTTATTTCAAAATTACCTTTGCAGCACACATTCTCCTCCAAATTACATAAAAGCAAAGAACATCTATTTTTTCTTTTCCTATAGTACTGGGGAATGAACCCAGGGCCTCACACTGAGTTATATCACCAATTTTTTTCATTTTTTAAATTTTGAGATAGAGCCTCATCAAGTTGCCCAGGCTGGTTTCAAACTTGTGATATTACCTCTGTTTCCTAAGTAGCAGGAATGAAAGCCATAGCAGCTCCCTTTTATCTTCAAGGGGGGTCACTTTTATTATACTTCCTAGGTTTCTCTGCATGCAGCTTGGGAGACTAACAGAATGAGGTAATTGTTAGGATTCTGTTCTTATTTTATGTAAGAAATAGGTAATTTTGACATTATTTAGCCAGAGTTGGCAAAGCTTTTAAACTTATACTTAAATTTTCTTTAAAATACCATCACCTAAATGAAGTACCTTAAAGACGATCTGACAGAGTATTAAATTGCTAACGTTGTATGTGCACAACACAGGCAAATACATGGAATATACACATGTGTACATATGATGCATGCATTACTCAAGAAGCAAACGAGCAGACACAGATTTGAGCCCCATTCTGCACCCAAACCCAACATACACACACTGGCGTGTACACGCTTCACGCCACCTACCGAGTCTTCTGGATCTTTCTTCGTTTCGGCTTTGTTAGGTGAAACCTTAGAAGTTTTAGAAAACCAAGTATTAAAAGCTGTAGCTCTTTAAAGTGATTTTTTTTTTTTTTTTTTTTTTTTTTTTTTTTTTTTTTTTTTTTTTTTTTTTTTTTTTTTACTTCCCAGACACATAATTCTTTAGGGAGGCCCAGCTTATACTAACAAAGAAGGAAATCAGTACTTGCAGTTTAGTAGAAAACAAAGGACCTCTGGGCCATAAAAAAATTAGCAAAATTAACAAAATTCTATAATGAGATGCATCAGGTCTTATATATTCACCCCAAAGTTTGATTCACCCCTATTGAAAACTGGGTCCTGAAAGCCACAGATTTCCCATCAGTGCTACCATTATTCTGAACATGGGGCAACCCCTGTATGTTGTGGCACACCTCCTGTTGACTGTTTTCATTGCATCCTTTGGAGTTAGTCTTGATATTTGCAGATAGGTCTGACATATGGGGAGCTGGTTCATTATGCATTCGTTCAGCTCTCCTCTGGCTGCTGTCATGTATCTGGTCATGGGTTCTGCCTTGGAAGGTGAGAGATGAACAAAGACTCTCTACCCCATCCAATGCAAGTGGTAGCTGAAACATGATTGAAAGGGATTTCTACAAGGTTTTGTTTGCCAGATGGTGAAGTTGCTTCATTAGGTCAACAACGCAAGGTTGTACTTCCCAGTAACTTATAGTGGATGACCATGAGACATTGAACTGCAGCGGAATTCCACTACAATATGCTGCCACGTTAACCTGGTTCAGGCACCCACTGATCCTGTCGTGGCTCCCGGCCCTAAGAGCTCTCTCACCAAAAGCCTGATAAACACAGTTTCTCAAGAACCACCTCTCATCCCTGTCTTTTGGGGACACAGCACCAGCATGATGGTACCCCAGTGCGACCACATTCAAGTATATATTATCCTTCAAATCTGCGCCACTTTCTGACCATGGGAATGGGGAAGGCGAGAGGGGATGACTTACCAGAGTTCTGAAGAAGCTCATGATGGAAGCGTTGTTCTCCACTGTCTCTGTTGTCTGCGTGTCCCTTGCAATCTCCAGCCCTTCTGGGTCCCCAGGGACAGAGCAGTGCAAAGTTTCAATCTCCTGTCTTTCCGTGTCCTCGCTGTCAACTATATCCTAGGAGCAAAACAGGGTTTTCACAGTTTCAACTTGTTGAGTGTGGACTCTCAGAGTCCTGTTTTTGCTTCACACCCCTCTCGTTCTTACCCCCTAATTCCAGTCATACTTCTTCTACCCACGGGCCCCAAGAACAACGCGGCACTGATAAGCGTTCCCCTCTGTCCCCTCCTCCCTCTGTCTAACATATTTAGCATTTGCAGTTGGTTGCAGGGGCATTGTTTGGAGCCAGAGGGTAATAAACACAGCAGCCCGTGTCGCATTCCAAACAAAATCCCCTTTCTCCCGCTTCTGCACCGAGGGGGTCTAAGATGCCAGTACTTTCTATCTTTGCAGCTTCTTTGCTCAATGATTTGTACATCACCGCATGGACGGCTGCAATGGGCTTCCCACAACCCTCACAGGAGCGAATCATATCACCTGAAAAGAAAGAGCCCTGGTGATTTAAAACAACCGCTATGCTTTCGGGATCCAGAGTTTTGGAGGTCAGGGATATGATGGGGAGGTGCTCTGTTCTGCCTTGCCCAGGAGGGCAGGAATGTGCCGGACCGTCCTCCTTGCCTCGTCTCTACCCCTGTCGCTCCAGGCCAGCTCTCTGCCAGCTCTCTCCCCCTGGCCCAGCTGCTTGCTTCTCTGGAGTCCTCAAACCACACTTCACTCTACAGACCCCCTCGTCTACTCCTTACTGCCCCTAGTGGCCGTCCAAGGCCTTGCAGTCAGGCCCAAACCTTACACATGCTGGCAGGTGGCTTAGGAGGTGCAAAGCAGGCCGGGTCCGCCTGGCTTCCATCGTGTCTTCTCAGTTTCTCACTCGTATCTCGAGCTGTTTCCACCACCTGGCTGTCTGGAGCATTCTGTAGCTCCGTGTGCCTGCAGGCGATGGCCGCCTTTTCTGGGAGCAAATCTCCAACCAGGCCTTCTATTGCAGGCCTCTCCTGTCCTGCCTTGTGCTTCCTGGACCACTGTCAGCTTGTCCCCAAGACCCTGCCAGAGGCAGGCTCCCATCTACTCCACTTCCCGCTGTTTCCCAAGTACCAAGGACTGCCGGACCACAGAATAGATTTATAAACACACATCATCCTCGGCTACTTTGGGGACGCACGCCACAAATGATAACTGCATGTAAATGAGAGGGGCTTTCTGCATTAACTCATCTAAAAAAAAAGCGCAGTGACGTCTCTCCCCTGCCATGGGCTGGTGTCGCGCCGCTGCTGTGCATTTGTGGCTCTGTCCAGCTGGGACACAGTTTAGGGTCTGAGAGCATGCTCAATGGACGCTTACAGTATTCACACTTCTACATCTAGGATGTTGTCAGCAACCTTCACATGGGCATTCCACGGCTTAATTTTTCACCTTTCATCTGTACCTCTATTTTCTTTGGACAAATTACCAAAAGTGGTATTTCTGGATCAAGTGGTATGTGTAATTTAAAACTTGACAAATTTTCTTGAAAAAAAAAAAAAAGGAAGATTTCCTTGGGTAGATTTCCTGTAGGAAATGTATCTCTGGGTTTTAACGTGTGTCTGATGCATGGGTGGGGGTGGTGGGTGAGACCTCACGGGTGGGCAGGGCAGGCGGAGCAGCCCAGTCTGTGGCCTGATACCAAGAAATTGTTCTGTAGGTGGGCGGAGCGAGCGAGACATCCGACCTTCACCTCCTGGCCTGCGCACCCCTCCCTCCCGCCCAGCCCCTCCAGGCCTGCGCAGTCTTTTCCTTTCGCCCAAGGCCTTTGAGTCTGAGCTTCTTGGCGTCTTACCACCTCCAGTGCGGCCAGCTCCGTGACTTGGATGACAACGGAAGAAAGCCTTTGTATTTCTGTACAAGGATTCCTAACAACGCCCCGTGCGCAGCGCCCACAGAAGCCTCGGCATTTCTGTCTATTTTTACCACTTCTTTCCACAACGGAGAGTAGAATATGATAGCGCTGCCCATAGGTGCCAGACCCCTGTTGTATGTCTGTCTGTCGGTGACAACAGATGTACAGAGACTACACCAACTACCGTAAAGCATTTAATAGAATCACTGTTTAGCAAAGAGTGGAACCGGGGATTTTTGAACTCAGGCCTTTGCGCTTGCCAGGGAAACGCTTATTCCACTGAGCCATCCCCCGCCCCAAGTGTACTCTTCTCTAAGACAGTATAAGCTGGACAAGTTCATCAGCTCTTCATACATCATTAGGTATTATGAAATAATATACACCACCCAATATTTTACTGCGTGTGTACTAATGCAATAAGGCTATTAAACATGGGCTATTTAATCTGTCCTGCAGTGTCATGAGGTCAGTATTGCAGCTTATAGTTTTCAGCCACACACGCTGGACAGGGAGAAATTGGGGCATTCTACCTCCAGGTGCCAGAACGGAGCCTCTAAATGCTTCAGACCATGTGGCCATGGGTATCAGCTTATGTAATGTAAGCGGTGAATTAGATGCAGGAGTCAGACATTTAAAAAAAAGAACAAAACAAACAAACAAAAACTTAAACTGCGTGTGTTGGCACGCGTCTATAGTCCCAGCGCTTGGGAGGCTGAAAACAGGAGGATCACTACGAGTCCAATCTATGTAGTGAGACCCTGTGGACATAAAAGAATAAATAAATGTAGGCATCGGAAACAAACATCTTTATGAAGTGTGTAATATATACAAGTATATAAGTATAAATATATGCAAATTCATCCACTTCCTTCGATCTCCCGTGAGGTGCTGGATTTAGAACCTGCTTGAACCACACTGTTTGTATTTCCCGAGCAGGTTTCTCTCTACCAGTGGCCTCTCACAGCGCTTGGTACCTTTATGAACCTGTCATCTCCTGTAATCTGTGTGCTGGTGGCGAGAAGCAGGTGCGAGAAGGAGACTGAGGCCCTATGGGGTGTGGCTCAGGTCTTGGGCCCCGCAGCTGGAGCAGCGGCTGAGCTCACGGGCCTGGCCCCCTGCATCCTCGCCCTGACCATAGGCCTCTCCTCGCCCTGGAGAAGCGGCTCCTTCCTTCCATCCCCGTTTCCTTTTGGGCCTTTGCTTTATTTTCCTGCGCTCCCTCTGCTGTGGCCTCAATCGCCTTGTGATTCTCTCAGCACACCCAACAGGACCTTGCCTGTTACCTGGGAATCTGCTTGCCAGAAATGCACCACTCACGACCTTTAAGCCATTTATTTTTAAATTAAAAATATTTTGTTTTGTCTTGTTAAAACAGGGTCTCACTGTGCAGCGTAGGACGGCATGGAGCTTACTTTGTAGCCCAGGTTGGCCTTGAACTCACAGCAATCCTCCTTCCTCAGCCTCTCAAGTGCTGGGATTATGGGTGTGTGCCAGTACCCAGCTCTTCAAGGCATTTAGAATGTGGTATTTTTCAAGGTCTTTCTTTATTTCTCAAGGTCTTTCTTTACTGCTCTAAAGCACTGTAACTCAACCCTAGGACGACCTTTTGCTGCTGATTGCCTTTTTTCCTCCTTTCTTGGCATATTTCACTTTTGCTGGATCTCTCCTACCTCTGTCCCCGTGAGTGTGTGCATGCACACATAACACTTCCTGTCGTTGGCTATAAACATGTGGAGGCTGGGACTTCTCTCCTTTTTCCTTTCTTTTTTCTTTTTATTTGGTGGGACCACGGATTGAACTCAGGACCTTGGGCTTGCCAGGGAAGTGCTTATTCTACTGAGCTATGTTTTTTGCACTCAGATGTGTGCAGATAGTAGATGAATGAGTGACATTATTTAATCAAAAAGGGACCAGAAATGATCTGTTTTTACCATTATGCCTTCAAATATCTTCCATCCCTCCTCCTCCCCTCTCCTCCCTCCTCCCATCCTCTCCTCGCCTTTCCCTCGAGGGCTCCAATGATGAATTTGTCTGCCTGCAGCTACACAGTTCATTGATTTTTCCTTTCTCTGTTTCTTTAAAAAATCTTTCCCGGGGAGGTAGTTTCTGTTGCCTTAAATTCTCGAATCTTTTTTTGCAATTATATAAATTGCTGTTAATCTCATTCAATGGACTTTCATCTCACACACGATAGCTTTCAATCTTTGAAAGTTTAATTTGGACTTTAAAAAAATATGTTCTCTTCTGTGTTCCCACTCAACTTTTTATCCATGTGGAGTAATTAATATGAATTTTAAAGTGTCTTTTCCCACTGATTCCTTTTATTCGGAGTGTGGCTAAGACAGGGTCTTGCTGTTCGTGAGGCCAGTCCTCAACTAACTAGATAGCTCAGGCTGGCTTTGAACTCACAGAGATCCTCCTGCCTCCACCTTCCAAGTGCTGGGATTACAGTCATGTGCCACCATGCCTGGCCTCAATAAATATTCTTGAGCTTTGCTCTGGATGAAATTTAAGATACTTGGAAGTGGTCTGCTCTTTTCAGTTCTTGCTTTTAAGATATGTTTATCTTAAAAGGACTGAAACTAAATTGAGTCCAGCATGATGTTTATCCCACTTGTGAGGAAAGACCCTCCAGAGTCCTCTACCTGTGGCCTTGTGAATCCTCAGACTTCCTGGTCTGGCTGGCGGGCAAGACACATTGCCTGATGTGGTTCCTGGATTTCCCCTCAGCTGTGCTCGGGGGAATGTGCCAGCCACTGCTCTGCCCACCATCCGTGGGCCTCCACAGGTTTCTCTCTGCTTTTCTCTCCCCGAATGCTTCATCCATGAGACCTGTAACCCTTGTATCAGAGGCTCCACCGGGCCAGGCTTAGTTCCTCCTGCCCAGGTGGCTGGAGCCTTCCTCAGGGCAGGCAGGGGACAGGCCCCAGCCATGCTGCCTTCCCAGGCCTGGCATCCCGTCTCTGAAAGCAGCCATTGGGTCCACTTGCCAAGCTGCCCTTCATTTAGGGATGGCTGTATTTCACCCAGACTTTTGTCTGTTTCATCCAGGAGTAGGAGGTCAGGGCCTGTTTCTGTCACCTAAGCCAAAGCTTCTACCCTGCTCCATTGATATCAGAGCAATGCTGGTCCCTCTGTACCTGGAGAGAGGTGACGAGACCACTGAACTGCAGCATCACTGAATGGCAGTGTGGACGAGCTGAGGACACAAAGATTAGCTCCCACCCGGAATGGGAAATTAGTGAGTGTGTTGGCTACACTGTCCTCTAAGGGGTACGGCAGGCTTTCCAGTAGTGACCAATAGCAATGATGGTGAACGCTGTTTCTAAATACTATAGTCAGTGTTCTTTTTTGTTTCAACAGAGACCGTCTCAGTTATTTTTCACTTGTTGCTGGAACAAAATGCCCAATACCCAAAATGAAGGAAGGAAAGGTTTATGTAGCTCACAGTTAGCGGAGGTTTCAGTCCACACTCAGCTGGCTCCAAGGCAGAGAGGCACAAGGCAGAGGGCAGCAGCTCATGGTGGCAGAAAACGGCGAAGAGCAAAGCGAGGAGCAGCAACTTTGGCCACCAGCAGGCCTGGCTCCCCTCCCTATGCTTTGTTCCGGCAATCCATACCAGGGTGGGGGTGTCTCTCATGCCCATAAACCCGTCATTGGGTCACGAATTAATCACAAACCCTGGAAGCCACCCCATGACTTCATGAGGCTTTTGGGGGACACCTAGACACAAACCATTACATAGATTCATGTCCAGTCAAGCCTTTTTGAAACGAGATTGAGCCCCAGTGGCTCCCCTGGCCAATAACTTTCAGGATTCTCTGTCATTAGTTCCCAGCACACTGAGCCATCATCTTGGTAAGGGTCAGCATTACGAGCTCAGCCAGAAGCCCCCAGAGGATGGCACCATGTCTGATTCCTGCCCAATAGGACCAAGACTAAATTCCTAATGAAATCCAGCATGCAAGGGACCTAGCCAGGGTCTTGGCCTCACTGGGACAAGGCCTCCTCTCTTGCATGGGCTTGATCATAAATTAGACCCCATGTAATTTGCACCATTGTTTACTGAGAAATACTGCACGTAACATCCTCCAGTAGCACAGTGCCCCAAGTGAAAGTGCTCCATTGGCTAAAATGAAACTGCTATGCAATTTGCAGTGCTATGGGCACAAAGCAGGTTTGTGGGAAATGTTTGCTGGATGGGCGGACGGATGGGAAGGTGCCTACAGGTCTGTACACTGTGCTGTCTGCTGTCACTTCCGTTCTTTCTCCCCCATGCCAGGCCATGTCCAGCCTACTGACTCTTTAGGTGTGGATGTCCTCTGTCTCCTTGGACATTTTTCTGGGTCACACCACCCATAGCAGCCGGTCTCCTCTGAGTTCCTAAGCTGTAGTCGTCTTTGGTACTCAGCCCTTCGCTATGTCCTCAGCCCGGCCCGATGCCAGAGCCCCGGTTGGCACAGTCTGCATTGCAAGCAAGGCTCGGCAGGAATGGCTCAAAAATACATACAGCACATTTGGGTGAAGATTTTCAAAGCCATAAAAGTGTGTGGATTGCACAAAGCTTTCATTCAGTCCCAGGACTCATTTGAAACGAAGATGCCCTTCTCCTGGAGGGTGGGCGGCACCTTGGGCTGTAAGCAAATAAAGGCTGTGGCCTGAGTGGGCTCATTAGGTTGCCTTGTTAATTCCAGGGGAGAGGTATTTGGCTTTGAAAGAGAGGCACTTTTACAACACAGGTTCTAATATTAGTTAACCTTTTATAATTCCAAGGCACAGGTAGGACCCAAGAACTTCAGATGCTCGGTAGAAGGGTGGCTGGGAATGCTGGTATCCCTGTAGCAAGGTAACTCTTTCTGGGGTGGTACATGCACCCCCACTTGAGGGTATTACTTTAATGCATGTTGTGGAATGAAAATTCTCTGTGAAGTGCTTTGATCCTAACCCTTATGGTGATGGTCACAAGGTGGGGTGTTTGGAAGATGATTTAGAGCAAAGAGCAGAGCCCTCATGTACAGAATTACACAGGAGATGCCCGAGAGGCTCCTAGTACTTTCCTTGCCACCCCAGAGGCCACAGTAAGTCAATATTCTGGAAGAGGGCCCTACGTTGAACCCTACCACGGGGGCACTCAGATCTCAGTCCTGAGCTTCCAGAATGCCACGAGATCAGCTTCTGCTATTTACCAGCGACGCTACTTTAATTCCGACCTGGACCAACTAGGACAATTTTCTCATGAAAATCATTTCTTGCCTCAAGCCTCTGGGTCTTACGGATGTCCTTGGGTAGATGAAGCCAAGCACAGAATAAATTTTAAATCAAAAGAGTACAGGAGGGCTGGGAAGATAGCTCAGCAGAATAAGCGCCTGCCTGGCAAGCGCAGAGTTTTGAGTTCAATCTCCAGTATTGAAAAAAAAAAAAAAAGACTACATGAGTCATTGAATGGGCATTTTGAGGGTGAGGAGTTATGAAAGCAGGACAGGAAATCAATCTAAATTGAGACATTCACACCTGGTCTGGGCAAGGTGTCACCTGGAAGCACCATCTAACTTTTTTTTCCTTTTATTTTAGAGAAGGGTCACAGGATATTCAGGGTCTCACTACTAGATTAGACTCATAGTGATCTGTCTGTTTACAGCCTCCCAAAAGCTGGGATTACAGGTGTGTACCACCACGCCCAGTCTCAATTGCTGTCTCAGTGTGCCCTGTGGGGGGAGGGGGCTAGCACCACAGGCCCAGGGACTGAACCCCCACCCCAGTACCTGCTTGCAGGTGCTTTAATCTGCTGAGCTATTTGGCCGGTTCTAACATCACCTTACATCCATCCATTCATGTTCCAATCTTCCTTCAGCAACTGTGTCCTCTACTGAGATCATGTAGGGGTAGCACCAGCTCTGGGGCTACCCAGGACGTGCATAAAGTCAGGATCTGAGGAGGGTGTCAGGAAGGATCAGGATTGGAGCTGAGTATCAAATATCTCACTCCTTGATGGAGGGAGGCCCCGGGGATTCTGGCCCAACTATGGTGCTCAGGGAGCTAACACTCTAGTGAGGGAGAAAACCCAACCCAACCCTAAATACAGACTCACCAATAAAGCTGGTGAGTGACCAGCCAGTGAGGGCTGCTACGGGGAGGGGAGGGAGTGGGCACAGAGGGAAGTGGGAGCTGGGGACTCTGGGCAGTGTATGAAGTCCTTTATGAGCTGGACCTGTGCTCAGATCCACTCTGGTCCCAGCTCAGGAGCTTCCCGGGGCTCATCACCGAGAATGGAAGGGCTCGTGTGAATCCACTGAGCTCCTGTGTGGGGCAGTACTTCCTGGACTGCAGTAGACACCGAGGAGAGGAGGGAGGCGGGGGTCCCCGGCTTTCTACTTGGCCCTGTGCTAGCTTCTCCAGTCCCCTCTGTGGGTGCCACCTTCCCAGCTGTAGCTGCAGTTGCCTCCTGGATGGACTTTGGAGCTCTTCCTGAGGGAGAGTCATGGGTTTTCAAAAGGCAGCCCTCAGCTTGAATTTGAGCCCTTGCTTTGGAATACATTTTTCTCCTTAGATTGCCATGAAAAAAGAAGCTAAGCATTCTCTTATGCCATCTGATGGAGTGCACAGGTATCTTCTCTTCTTCCTTTCACAAGTGAAAAAAGCCTCAGAAATTATTGGGGAAGCAAACATGAAGGGCCTCAGAGGGTATGGAGAAGGCAGACCAGCTAGAAGCCCGGAGCACAGCACAGCACTGATTTCCCTTGGCCTCACGCCTCCTAGACTCAGAGTCACAAACATCACAGGGGATTGTAAAAAAAAAGTCTGCCTCTGAAGCTTGGTGTCTCTAACCGAAGAACAGGGTCAGTCTAGCTAGAACTTTCAGGTACTCACAGCAATTAGAGAGAAGAGAGGACCTAAAAGTGGACCCACACAAGTGGGTCCAGCTGTTCTTCTTCTTTTGTTTTTAATTTGCAGAACCAGGGATCAAACTCAGGCCCTTGTGCTTGCTAGGCAAGCACTTATTCTACCGAGCCATCTCCCCGGCCCTCCCAGCTGTTCTTTGACAGAGGTATACAAGAGCAATGAGGAGTCTTGCCGTAAGTGGCTTGAAGTGATTTGACGTCCATCCAGAGGAAAACAGGGCCTCAGTCTGCCTCACACCTTGCATAAGGATTTAGTGAAAACACATCTTGAGTGTACAATATAAATATGAAACTGTTAGAAAAGAAGAGAAAATTTCTGGAGTTTATGTTTAGGCAAATAATTCCTAGCTTGGATGCTAACAGCAGAATTCCTAAGAGGGAAATGGGATAGGTTGGACTTCGACAAAATTAAACAATTTCCATCTGTGAGACTCAAGATAAAAGGATGGGAAATAACCTAAGTACTGGAGGGAAGGCGAGCAGACCATCTTCTCTCACAAAGGACTAGTATGTCAGATATATAAAGAACTCTCAACAGCAGAGGCTGGGGAGGTGGATAGCTCCATGGTCTAAACACCTTCCTGGCAAGCTCCAAGGACCTGGGTCTGATTCCCAGTTCCACATGTTGAGTGGGCTTCCACTGAAACCAAGTGTAGTGGTGCACACCTGTAACCCCAGCTCTGGGGAGGCCGAGACAGGAGGATCACTACAAGTCTGAGCTGCATAGTGAGACCCTGCACCAAAAACATGGAAGAGGTGTTTTTTTTTTTTTTTTTTTTTTTTTTTTTATAAAAGAGAGTTCAGATTCTGTGATTCTGTTTCTGTAACATACTCCAAATAGCAAAACTATAGGAAGGGAGGGCATAATTATTAGTGATTGCTTGATTAAAAAGATAAAATAATTACAGCACATAGAGCTGGAAGAGAAATAATGAAGAGGCACTTCAGAATTCTGGGAGATTTAAATTGGCCTGTGGAACTCCCAGGTAAAATTAACCTGCAGCCCTGGGATGGAGTGTTTCGTAGCCGTGCGTCAGCTGAGGAATACAATGAGAAGGAAAATGGCCATGATAATATTAATGATAACAATAAAAAGTTGAACTATATGGGTTGAGCTCAGTACTACACTAGTTCAAAGGGTCCAGCTTGGTTCTTAAGGACCCCCTTAAGAAGCCTGGGGAGATGGCTCAGTAGAATAAGTGCTTGCCTAGCAAGCACAAGGGCCTGTTGTTAATTGATGCTTGAAAAAACAAATGGTTGCCCAAAGCCCTGGAGCGGAGCTGGGTGGGGACCCAGGGTGGCAGGATTTCAGAGACAAAACATCTTCGGCCTGCCTGCGTGCCACGACGTGGTCGTAACCCTCAGGAGTTAGCCAAGTGTCTTTTCACCAAGGGCTTTTATCGCAAGTCCCCCTCCCCCCTCTCTACCCTGGGATGGTATTTCCGTACTAGTAAGAGCAGGTCTCGTGTTCACTGCTGCTCCAAAAGGCTCAGTAGGGCTCATTTTCAGATGACATCTTATTTAAAAATCCATGCACAGGGCCGGTCAAATAACTCAGCATATTAAAGCCCCTAAAAGTAGGGGGCCGGGGTTTGATCCCTGGGCCTGCCGTGCTGGCCTGTGCCCGGGGTGTGCAGAGGTGGCAGTTGAGACTGGGCGTGGTAGTGCGCACCTGTAATCCCAGCACTTGGAGGAGGCTGTAAGCAGGCAGATCACTGGAAGACTGATCCAGTGCTGAGACCCTGAACACCCTGTAGAACAAAAAATAAATCCGTGCACGACAGTCTACATTGATTCATGTACAAAAATCTACATTGATTCGAATATAGTGACATCACCTTCTCCTGGAGCATCCTGCCTCTTCAAGCTCTGGCCCCAGTTCCCGGGACTCTATTTCCTGCAGAATCCCTGGTCTCCAGCTGTCGTGTCTGGCAGCAGAGTGCTTCTGGTCCACGCAGCCCGCTCTCAGAGGTCTGCACCACGCCGGCAGCCATGCTGCCTCACCCTCTCTTCACTAGGTCTGGTCTCTTGCAGGCGGGGTTTCATGTCAAGCCCTCATTGGAGACTTCTGTGGTGGGAGGAGCCGCCCGAACAATCGGAGTTGACAAGGATGGTTCACACGAAAGCCACGAAACACCTCAGGCACCAAAATTCAGAACATGCTTCTATGTTTCCCGAGAGGGCACTCAATACAGTGTGTCTGTGACGACGCAGGACGTGGCGAGTCACGCAGATCCATCTTGGACGCAGCCTGTCTGTCTGTCCCCAAGTCCGCATGCCCTTCGTGCGCGCGTGTCTGCCTGCTTGCACTCCGCAGGTCTTCTAGCAGCCAGTCTCCAGTTCAGCTGTGCACATGGGCGTTTGCCTCTTGTGCAGGGTGCCTGCCTGAGCACTTACAAATACTTAGCTTTAATTTATATTATAACTTATTTGAGGGCTGGGACAATAGCTCAGTAGAATAAGCACTTGCCTGGCAAGTGCAGGGTCCTGAGTTCAATTTCTGGTACCTCAAAAAACAACAACAACAACAAAACAACAACAACAACAACAACAAAAACAAATCCAAAAAACTTATTTGAGTATTAATATCAATAATACTATTTCTTTACATTTAATTATCTATATGATTATTTTATAATTCAGTCATCCTTCCTGTGTTACAAGGCACACAGTGAATGCATCTGCCTGGTGGGCTGTCCTAGCTGGGGCTTATTATGGGGTAGCGCTCATATTAGAAGCAACCTGAAAAATCACTCAAGAGTTTATTTTTTGACTAGTTCTTATTTTGGGGGAAATACAATGTCTATTTTTCCACCTTTTTTACCATTAGTGACGCAATTTGTTTTACCCCTAAACATGAGAATTTAGCGTATAATAAAGACAAACCTCCAACCTATGCAAAGGAAGGATTTTTAAATAAAAGAAGTAGGGACTGCAGACCAACCATTTGGGAAAAAAAAAATACTAACATGGTTCACAGCTCAATCCTACACCAGGCTAAACTCTAAGGGAGTAAAGACACTATAAAAGAAGATACAGGGCTAGCCAAATAGCTCAGTGGGTTAAAGCACTTGCTTAGACAGATGCAGGGGCCCGGAGTTCAATCCCCAGGCCTGCTGTGCCAGTCCTGTCCCCGGGGCATGCTGAGATGGCAATTGAGACTGGGCGTGGAGTGCGTGCCTGTACCCCACCCCAGCTCTTGGGAGGCTGTAAACAGGCAGATCACTACGAGTCTGATCCAGTAGTGAGACCCTGAACAGCCTGTAGATCCTTCCCAAAAATTTAAAAAAAAAAAAAGAGAGAGAAAGAAAATACAGGAAAAGTCTGATAAATTTGGCCTGAGAAGGTTTCTGTATCTATGACTCAAAACCTAGAAGTCAGACAAAGAGTGAAGAAAATCCAATGTTCATAAAAAAAATATTCTCTCCGCGGGTGGGGCAATGAAGACACTCACACACCGTCATGGGATATAAACTGAGTCTCCACAGCGTGTGATTTGGCATCGCCCTCCGAAAATTTTAAAAAGGATTTATTATTTTACCAAGAGACTCTAAGAGCTGATTCTCAATCTGAATTCACATAGGTGTGAAATGACAAATATACAGAGTTATTAATTGCAGAGATGTTAATGGCGAAAGTTGGGGCCCAGTCAAAGGTCATTAAAGGGGCTCTGGTTACATAAATCAGAGCTCAGGGCCAGGGAGATGGCTCAGTGGAATAAGTGCTTCCCTGGCAAGTGCAAGGGCCTGAGTTCAATCCCCGGTTCTGAAAAAAAAAGAAAAAAAAAAAAAAAAAGAAATCAGAGCTCATTCATTCAATGGAATACTTTCTAGGCATTAAAGGCGAGAGAGCTCTTCAGTACAGACATAGAAAGTATTGTTAACTGGAAAAAAGCATGGAGCAGCACAGAGCACACACTGTACTGCCATTTGCGTAAAAAGAAAAATTTATGTTTTATTTGCTTATTTATGTCTGAAGAAATCCTTGATAAGTGAGCTTAGTAAAAATGCAGACAGAGACGGTCGACTGGGGTGGCACTGGGGCGCAAGTTGGACGCTCCACGATTTCTTGTTTTGAGCCATGAGTGTACGACCTGTTAGAGTCACTATTAACCCTAAATGAGCAGGACTAATTAAAACTGTCAGGAAACACCCAGACTCAAACTGAACACGGTTGGGAGGAGGAGCCAGCCGCAGGCAACAGCGCAGATTGTGCCTTAGAAGTTCAGTTGCAGAGCAGTCTGTCCCCGAGTGCAAATGTGTCCTTGCCATTCCCGGCAGGCTTCCAGATCATTCTCAGCAAAGGGAAATTTCAGACAGAATCAGAGATGTCCTGCAGGAGGTCCCCGGAAACCCCTTTTAAGAAAACAGGTGCTCATGCATTGGCTTGTGTTTCCTCACGGTGTAACAAGCTTGTGTTCTTTTCTTTCTTCCTGTTGGCTTCAAAGAGCAAACAGACAGAGAGACTCTACTTAAGCGATCACGACTTGTCACATTGAAAAATAACACCGCCTTCTCCTCATGGGACTGCCGGTAATAAAGCCCATGCGGACTCCTGGCTCCTTCCTTGAGCTGCACACTGTCTGCTGGGCTTTAGCATCCTCTGAGCAAGGTCTTTCGCTGTCAAAGTGAAAATGTAAGGGAAGGAGGATCGGGGAGATGAGACCTCCTCCTCTGGGGCTGTCTCAGCTAGGAGTCGCCACGGGGTGTCACTGCCTCTCTCTGAGTCTTCATACCTGCAGCCAGCGCCTCCAGTGCAGCTCTACACAGGCACAGGCATTGGAAACACGTTGTCTGAAATCCCGGGTGCTGCTCCTCTCCGTCTGTTTGAAATTGGAGCCCCACACTGCCTGGGATGAAAGGGGAGCTGCTGTCTATTCTCCCCTCAGATGTCACAAAGGGCTCCGTCTGCCAGCCAACCGGGGCCCCTGTGTAATACTCTCTAGGGCTTCACTTTTCTTCTTTCCAGAGTCCTGTCACCTGTGAGGAGCCATTACCAGACTCAGGAAGAAAACTTGGGTTTGGTTCATTCTTCGCTTCCCCCAATTTGCCTAGAACGGAAAGCAGACCAGCAAGCAGGAGGTACGCCACTGTCCAGCGCTGACAGCATTTTGTGGAAATTCAAAATTCCCTAAAAGAGATGGATTTTTTTTTTCCACTCTTAAACTATCAAGTGCAAAGTCACCTAACCAGGCCAATAAACATGTGTCAACATAGAAAATTTTTATTTATTTTCTCCCTATTCACACCATTGGATAAAAATGCATTTGTATCTTTTAAGCTCCTGGCAAAGCAAGAACAGAACCAAAGTGGCACAGCCAGCAGAAACCCACACTAGTCAGGACTTCTGCTTATCCAGGATGAAATTTCTCCCTTGAGTCTCTTGCGAGGATGACTCTGTACTACCTCTAACTGTGCCTCCAGAGCGTCTCATTTCTGACCATAGAACTGGCACACAGACTATTGGATCACTTAGTTTGGGAATTACCATGAGAGACACAACCTCTTTTGGTAGCTGCCCTGTAACTAGGGACTTGTGACAATTTCTAGTACCATTCACTATATTTCAGCCTCATGTCACAGCCTAGTGGAGAAACCAGGAAATTTCCTATATGGTGGAATTTTCTTTTACTTGGTTGAGCCTCCTCCTCCTCCTTCTTCTTCTTTTTTTCCTCCTCTTCCTCCTCCTCCTCCTCTTCTTCTTCATAAAAAAGCAAATATATAGATGAATAAAGAATGAAGAAATATGTCCATTATGTCATATGGAAGGATATTTTCTTTTTTTCTTTGCTTGAGACAGGATCTCAATATGCAGTTCAGGTTGGCCTTGAACTCACTCTATACCCCAGGCTGGTTTTAAACATTCAGAGATCCTCCTGTTTCAGCCTCCCGAGTGCTTGGGTTACATGTGCAGGCCACTATGCCTGCCTTGACTTTTTGTATTAACATTTTTTTTCTCATTCCTTACTCCTCTTTGGGTGGAGGCAAAGATATATGGGCATATACAGAAGACTTTTATAGAAAAGAAATTATTCATTACTATGTGTGACTGTCTTACGTGTCACATTGTATCACTGTGCTGTTTTTGTTACATGTTAGGTCACACCACAGTCATTGGAGAAGCCCTTGTGAGGAGCCTTGCAAAATTTCCCTCATAAGCAAGTTTTCTCTTATAAATAGCTGGAATTACTAAACAAAACAAATAAAAGTTTCATGGATAAAGTTTGCTCAATTTCTCAATAAATTTTTGAGTACAGACTGGCTCATACAGAAAGCATATGCAAGTTAAAACTTTAAAATTCAGTGTTGCCAGGGGCCGGGGAGATAGCTCAGTAGAATAAGTGCTTGCTGGGCAAGCGCAAGGTCCGGAGGTCAATCCCCGGTACCACAAAAGAACCAACACAAAATAAAATTCAGTGCTGCCTAAATGCATAGTTGAGGCAAGCTTCCTCTTGATCCTGGTGGCTAGCTTGGAAATGATAAGAGGCTTCAGAGAGAAATGAAATTAAATATTAGATTATAGAACCTAGATTTTAACCATCCTCTGACATGCCTCCCAAGAGGGGAATTTAAATTGTGTTATGCAAGACCTAAAATTTTCACTTCTGAGGGCTGGAGGGATAGCTCAGCGGACTAAGCACCTGCTTAGACAAGCACAGGGACTGGGGTTGGATCCCTTGTACCATATGCCACGCTGGCCCTGCCCTCAGGCACCTGACCCCACCACTGAGACCCAGGGTGGTGTCGCCTGCCTGTAATCCCGGTGCTGGGGAGGCTGAGACAGGAGGATCACAAGTGTAGTGAAACCCTGAACCAAATATAAAATTTCCACTTCCACATTTTCCTTCCTCTTTTTGGAAGGGGAGGAGGCATGGTCAGTAAAGCTTCTTACTTTACTCATTAAATCAAGGCTGAAGTCTTCCTTGTCAATCACAGCGTTGCTCCCTGCGGTGCTTCTCTCTGGACACCATTTCAGCACGTTCAAGCTCACTGTGTCTCACGGCAGAACTCTGCCGCACCAGGGGTCCCCACCAACCCCCGCTGCCGAGTACCATGATGCTAAGACGCCACGTTTATAAGGTTAAATAAACCATTTGTTCCTCTGGCCACAGGTGGAGAAAGAAATTGATCAAGGGGAGCAATTTCTATTTGCCTCCTATAAATAAGGGTTTTCCATTTTGCACTAGAGTTGTAGCTGAAGCTGTCAACTTGATTTTCAATGGCTCATGAATGGGGGGTATTTAGCAACGAAATGTTTCCCTCTTGCCTTTAAAAAACATCTTTTTTTTGGCAAAGGGCATTTTTCTGGAGACCTTCCTAAGGACACACAAATTAGCATGTTCTTAAACGGAGTCCTCTTAGGTAGGGTTTGCAGCGGAAAAGTACAGTGGCTGCTGGGAAACGTGGGTGGAGGGAGACTCCCAGGCAGCCCACTGTGGGAGAGCGATTTGTGTGCGAGTCCAGGGTCCATTGGTTGTAACACACCCAGCCAGGAGACCAACAATAGAAGAAAAAGTGCCTGGCATTAAAAAGCAGAAAAAAAAAAAAATCCCAAACCAAAGACTGTCTCGAACTACAAAAGCTAGTAGCACACAGCCTGGGTCATGCATGTCATCTGTTTAATAAACACTTCTAACAACAAGAAGACAGAAGGAGCACCCCTGCCAGAATCCGGCTGTGGATGGCACGGAACTGTTTGGTCTTCAGCAAAAATGTCACACACTTTTCTTTGAATTTTTAGATCAGACAAATTTCTTTTCTGATTCTATCCTACTTTAATTATCATTCTTCTACTTTCTATCTCACAAGTCCATTTTTTGGATCATCTTTTTTATACCCCGGAACTGTTTGTTCATTTATTATTATTTTTTTTCTTATAATTATTTTTTCCACTAAGATGGCAGCTTCTGGGGAGTTGTACTGATCTTCTCATATCAGGATCTAAAATTTATAGTTCAGGCACAAAGAAACCATTCCAATGTTTGTTGAATGAATAAAGAAAGTACTCATCTCTCTTATTTATTGCTTAACAGCCACTGACTGATGGATTCTCAGGCCCCAGAATTATACTCAGGTAGCCACGTGGTCATCTAAGTAGCTTTAAGCTGTGACAAACGCTAGCGGGCAACGAGGTGGTCTGTGACGGGCATATTAGTTGACTCAACTCTACTACGAGAAAGATCACTGTGCACTGTGTTGTAATGAAGAACCGAGCACATGGCTGCGCTTGTAGGTGTGACAGGAAGGGGTGGACTTCGGCGAGGTGGTAAGTGGGGGTCCCGGGGCAGGAGATTCCATGCCACTCTGCTCCATTTGTGAAGACAGAACAAAACTTCCTGCTTTTCAGAAGTGTCTGAAACAAGGCAGTGGACTGAAATAGCATCACTGGAAAATGCTATCATTTCAAATATAGTCAGTAAATGAAAATATCATTGAGAACACTGTGTAGGTCAAATAAAGTATCTGCTGTCTACATCTGTTCTGCGGAATGGCTAGGTGGCAACCGCTGGTCTAAGCGCTTGGCTGAGTGCTTGCTGGAAATATCGTCCCCTGGAAACTGTTCCCTCCTTCTTAGGTGAGACATCTTGGAGCTCTGTAGATAATTAAATTTCAGAAACACATGGTGAAACAAAGCGAAATGAGCAGGCGTGCTACAGGACTTCTCAGGGCTTTTCCTAGGCTGGCGTCGATACAGGATGTTCCGAGAGCTTTGGAGGGCTTTCTCTTTTCGAGCCTGCAGGTGCTGTGGTTGTCGGCGGGGCCTGATGACAGACTCCAGCCCTGCCACTTTCAAGCCAAGAGCTCTTATCCAAGTCACCTTTCTGTGTTTAGTAAGTGCTCAGAAATTAGCAATCGTGACAAGTTGGGAAGTGAGAATCAGTCACACCAGCCTTGAGGGAAAGATCACTACTCAAGATTTCTCTGTCAAATTCAGCGACGATCTACATTGTGCTACACTGAATGAAGAGCACTCAGTAATGTGCATTCTGCAATGGACCCCAGAGAAAGCATATATATCGTGCCTGCCTCCCCGTGCTGGGATTGCAGGTGTGCGCCACCATGCTCACTTGGTACAGTTGTTTTACATGGTTTTCTATTGTCTTTGGACTATTACTCTGCTTTTCCATCTGTATATATTATAGTTGGCTTTGTAAGGTCTTATAAATAAATGAATATGATCCTGGAAAAATAAAAGGGGGAAGGAAGGAAGGAAGGAAGGAAGGAAGGAAGGACAGAGTAAACTGGCATTGGGGCTGGAGGATGGCTCGGTGGTCTAAGGGCTCGCCTAGCAAGTGCAAAGACTTGGGTTCGATCCCCAATACCGCATACTGTGCAGGCCCTGAAATCCTGGGTGTGCTGTGCCAGCCAATGAAACTGGAAGAGGTGGAACATGCCTATAATTCCAGCACTGGGGAGACTGAGACAGGAGGATCACTGCGAGTCCAAACTGCACAGTGAGACTCTACACTGAATAAATAAAAGATTAAAAATAATAACAATAATAATAATAATAATAAAGCAAAGCTGTGTCAAGGCAGCACAGCTACTCCTCTGGCAGTGCATGCTGCTGTTCCCCAATGTAAAGGAGCACACTGCGCCCATCTTCACTCCTGCCCTCTTCACCCAACAACTATCACAGCTGTGTGTCAGGTGTCTGCATAGGGAGGAGCCATGCGCAGGAGAAGCCGCACAGCCCTTATGATCAGGGCCTCAGTGGATGAGAAGCGCCGGGGAGGAAGGGGTTTGCAAACTTAGATTGTGACCAGAAGGGGACCAGAAAGTACTCCAGTGGACCGGAAAATAATCCAGTGGGTTCAAGCCAGCCTTAAAGGAATCCAACCGAGGAGAGCAGAATAGGAAGCAGCAGTGTGCTTTGCATGCTGTAAGGATAGGATTACTTTGGGAACTTTGGCACTCTGGGGCTGGGGGTCCCCGTCAAGTCAGAAGCCAGTCCAGTGAGCTGCCTCCGGTGGGTCCCCACTGGCAAGACAGAGGCGGGCTCCATGGCGCTGTTTACTTGGTGATTTTCATGCAGAAGACTGGGCAGAAAAATGTCAGTTCTGTTTACATCAGCTCTGTTGTGCTGTGACAAAGATTGAAGAAGGCTGGGTGTGGTGGCACATGCCTGTGATCTCAGCCCTTGGGAGGCTGAGGCAGGAGGATTGCTGCACATTGGAGGCCAGCCTGGGCTACATAGTAAGTTCAAGGCCAGCTTGAGCTACACAGCGAGACCCTGTCTCAAAACCAACCAACCCCCCACAGAAACTCCAAAGAAGATGATAGATGCAAAATGCTTACCACACAGACTAGAAATTGTGAATTATTACTTTTTAGTTTTTGGATTCTACCACACAGCTACTAAGCAATAGAATTTGGACACATGGGTGCAGGTATCTCAGCTTTTCCTGCATTTGCACACAGCCTTGGCTGCGGGGACGCCTCACGCCAACTACTTCTGGTTGCTAGATTCATCATCCGGGTCCTGGTCCTGCAGCCCTCGCTTCCTAATTTAAGATGGATTCTCTTTTGCACTGAAATAGGCTTTGGACAAATTGTTCCCTTATATGTAGCTCAGTGGCACAGCCCCTGCCAGGCAAGTGCAAGATCCTGAGTTTGATTCCTGGTATACGTACACACACACACACACACACACACACACACACACACAGAGCCATTCTAGTTACCAATGAAAATGGTATAGCTCTGTGGTCATAAGGTGAAAACAAAATGAAACTAAAGAGCACATTATACACTTGCCTTAAAGTCGGGATTAAGCTGCTTCTGATTTTGCACATGCAAACTGTTGAATTTCACTTCCCCAAATTAAATGTTGTTCAGCTTTGCGTAGGCTGCACCCTTATTGCGCAAGTTTCGAATAATTGGTAAAAATAGTGGCACGAGCATGCAAAAGTCTGGACTCGACATGGAGAGCTTCTGATTTGCTGTGCTGGCTGTGCAGCTTTACTTCTCAGAACCTCTGATTTTTCATTTGTAAGATGGGGAAACTATGTAGGATTTTTTTTTTTTTTTTTTTTTTTTTTTTTTTTTTTTTTTTTTTTTTTTAAAAGGGGATTTTTTTTTTTTTTTTTTTTTTTTTTTTTTTTTTTTTTTTTTTTTTTTTACTGTGCCGGGGATTGAACTCAGGATCCTGCACTTGCCAGAAAAATTATGCAGGATTTTTTTCCCAAAGCTTTCCATGGTTTCGTGAAGCAATTCCTTCACAGTGACTGTGCCACAGGATCGGACTTAACATACAGCAGACAGACCAGTGCTGTAGGGTTAGTTCTGTGAGCCCCCACCCGGCAACGAGCGCAGCTGGTCCGAGAGAAGGCATCGGTCACTGCATGGCAAGTCCAGCACTTGCAGCGCGGTGCTCATTCTGTTTTGTTCTTGCAGTGCTAATGAAGAGGGAGCCCAGAAGTGCGCTAACACGGGGCTAACTTCCTATCTGTTTTACTTTATAACATTTTATTTATTTGTCTAGTTTTGAGGTACCGGGGATTGAACTCAGGGCCCTGGGCCCACCAGGCAAGTGCTTATTCTATTGAGCTATCTCCCTGGCCCCTCCTTATTTATTTATTTACTTATTTATTGGCGGAAAGGGGGATTGAATTCAGACTTGCCAGGGAAGCGCTTTTTCCACTGAGTCATCTTCCCGGCCCCTTCTTTTTTATTTTTGAGACAGTGTTGCTAAGCTTTCCAGGATGGCCTTGAATTTGCCATTTTCTTGCTTCTGCTACCCATGTGGCTGGGATTACTGGCCTATACCCACAACAGCTGGCTAAAGTTTTGGATAAACAGAAAAAGAGAGACAGAGAAAATACTTTGACCTCAAGATTGGAGAAATCTAAGGGCTTAGTGGAAAATACGGCTTGAGGGAGAGGCACAGGAAGACAGCAGCAACCGCTGAGGGTCGGACCCAGGAGTCAGGCTGGTGAGCAGGAAATGGAAATTTCAAAATTACTTTACAACCTCTCCACCCTTTCCCCCAAGTTACACTTGTGCCTCCTAGTAGACTTAATGATGCTATCTCTTTGCCAGCGATGGTTAGGAAGGAAACAAGTCTAAAATTGGGGTAGGAGGCAGGGAACAAATCCAGGAGACTAAATAACCAGCACTTCTTTTTTTTTCCAAAAGCAGTTTCTGTGTGCTAAATATTTCACATGACTTAAGTAATTTAATTTTCACAAGTGTGAATAATATGAATTGTGCTAACGCTATGACTATCCTTGCATGGCTGTATTAATCACTTTCCCAGCCCGGGGAAGGAATTCCCGACACCTGCGATTAGAAGCAGGCCAGGTTTCCTTTGGTTTGCGGGCTCAGCGGGTTCGGTATGTGCTCAGCTGGCCCCAGGTTCACGTCATGGTAGCCGGGAAGCAGAGCGAGCCGGCAGGTGGGGCTGCCCAGGCCTGACCCCAGGGACCATCTTGCTTACCAGGCCCCGCCTCCCACCAGCTAGCTTGGCGACTCAAGTCATCGGTGCAGGATACACCTAAGAGCGCAGTGTCCCCACGACCCAGTCCTCCTCCAAACACATGGGACTTCCAGGGCACATTTTAGATTTAAACGATCACATTGACAGTGAGGAAAATGAAGCTCAGAGAGGTTAAGTAGCTCGCCCAAAGCAACACAGCCATTCGGGGCCAGAGGCTGCCTGTAGACCTAGCCTTCTTGATGACAGGGCTGAGACTCTAATCCACTACTTAATACCACGTAGCGAAGCACTCTTGACGTCACGGCTGGCTGATTCGACCGCTGTACAGCAGGGAGGACACAGCTTTGCCTTTCACTGAGCTGCGGAAGCCTGGGGCTAAGCCGGAGGAGGAGCAGGTGCTGGGTGATCCCTGTGGAGTTTTGGGTGCGAGGATGTGGAGGTGCTGAGAGAGTGCGCACGCACGTGGAGGCGTGGGAATCGAAGCAGGCACGTGGGCCAGGCAGGTGAGGCAGATCCAGGGAAGAGGGCCAGGGTGGGGAAGTGGAGGACTTCACTAAATTTTGAAGAGAAAAGAAGAACTGTTCTATTAATGGACATCACCACATATTATGCATGCCCCGCCTCCAATGGGTCCCTCTGGAAAGTGCCCAGATAACAGATGTTTAGTGAGCTTTTTTCCTTTTTCCTTTTTAACCCGGTAGAGATCGGATTTCCACGATATGATCGCTTGGGTCAGTGTGTGTGGCGCGTCATTGAGATGCAGCATATTAGAATCTCATTCGGATCAGGGGAGAGAATCCCCGCCAGCATGTTGGTTTGTGTGAGTCACAGCTCAGTGAAACCGTTCAGGCTTATAATTTATCTTTTCTTTGGCCTGTGTAGTAAATGCTTCATTTGTTGGTGAATTCTTGCCTTGTTTTAATTATGCTATGCTCTGAATGTAGTTTTATGAGGCACAAAAATAAGATTGTCATTCTGAAAACACAGAAGATTTGTGTTTCCTCCAGAATGAAATGGTGGCATCTCTCTCCTAATTCACGGCTCTGTGGTTTTGTGGGTGGAATCCCAATCCAAGGAGAGAGGGGGGCGCAGCGAGGGTGGGGAGGAGAGGACAGACAGCTGACCAGCTCGGCCCAAGGCGTAATTTACCCTAAGAATTCTGAATTGATACATTGACATCCATCTATGCATAATGTGGTCCTCCCACCAAGAAAGCCATTGATTGGGAGGTTTTATTCATGTGACTTTCTGAGGACTGCATTGTCTCCTTACACTTGTAGAACAATTGGTTTTATCTCCAAATATAGAACAGCGTGGCCAGGGTTCTTGATGAGAAAGCTTGGGACATCAGAGGTCTACTTTTTATATTAAAAACCCTAGCAAATGTCTGCATGCAAATAGCTACAAATGTACAGGCTGGACGAGTGGCATGTCATAGCATTTTAGTGTTTTATAGGTCCATAGTAGAGGGTGGGCAGTCAGTATTGTACCTTCCAATGATAACCACCAACTAAAAGTGGAAATTTGCAGCATAGCAAAATCAGATGCAGATTTCATTAGCTAGTGTGAAGGATCTAGCCCACATATGCAAAAAAGGAAGAATTCTGGGGTACTCTGAGAGACTTCAAAATATCATTCCCAGTGGCCCAGGGGAGATAGCTCAATGGCATAAGTACCTGCTTGGTGAGCACCAGGTACCTGGTTTGATCCCCAACACCTGCTCAACTGTGTTAGATACCTGTCCTGTTTCTCATATAAGAGCCACCTTCCAGGGCTGGCTAAATAGCTCAGTGTATTAAAGCATCTGTAAGCAAGTATAGGGGCAAGGAGTTCAATCCCTGGGCCTGCTGTGCCGGCCCCACCCCTGGGGCACTCTGAGAAGGCAATTGAGACTGGGCGTGGTGGGGCGCGCCTGTAATCCCAGAACTTGGGAGGCTGTAACCAGGTAGATTACCATGAGTACGATCTAGTAGTGGGACCCTGAACATCCTGTAGACCCTTCCCTAAAATACAAAAATAAGTAAATAAATAAAATAAAACATTGTTAATAAAAAAAGAGCCACCTTCTGACACACCTCTTGCCTTGCAGCCCCTTCCACCCAAACTGAGCTGCTTACCCTGAGAGACCCCCGGTGCCCCCCAGTCCCAGTAAAGGAAGCTGAGTTAAGAAACCACAACTCTAAATGTTTCTCTCCCTTTTCTTAAACTAGAAATGGATGGAGGGTACTGGGGACTTTCGGGTTACGTGGGGGCCAGGATGGGCTCCCAGGTGCTGAAGTGGTTTGCTTGATTAAGGTAGGGATTTGGAAGAAACACCAGGCACTGGTGTGAAGACTGGGGGAGGGCATCCCCCCCTCCTCTTCCTGTGAAGAGCCCTGTCCTCCCTAATCCAGGACGGGGGGTGGGGTAGGGGGGGCTTTAGATGGCCAGGCCAAAGAAGGGGTGACTATTTAAAAAATCACTACCTCTGAATAGCTTTAGGAGCCCATGGCCAGTAATTAAAACCCAACGGTCTCTCTACTTAGGGAAAGGTAGTAACATGCTCTCAGACAGGCACGAGGGGTGATGAGTGCTTGATGTTCTCCAGACAAGACTTTGAGGCTTCTGTTTTTTCCATGTGATGAGATGTGACCAACTGGGTCACCTTCCCAGAGATTTCCCCCAACACTCTGCCTCCTGAGCAGAGCTTGGGGCACCCCAAAATGCAGCCCCAGCTGTGTGCATTCACCGCCCTTCACTGGACAGTGCACTCCACGAGGGCAGAGGCTCTGTGTCCTGTCCGCCACGCGGCGCCATTTGTCACCTGTGCCTGGCACAGGCCTCTGCCAGAAAGAACTGATGCGTGGATGCATTGGAAGACCCTACTTTTGAATTCTACGAAAAGTCAAATTTGAATTGGTACAATTTGGGATGTGACATGTGCAGGGGGAGTAGGGACACCTTTTAACCTTCTAAAGAAATGAGGAAAATAAATGCTTTGAGTCAAACTCGATAGAAACAGCAAGAGTAGTCGCAGTGGCAACAGCAACTCACGTGACTGTCCTTGGCTCTGTGGCAACTGCCCGAAGTTTTCAGCTGGGGCCTGACAGGCCCTAAATAATTCTTGATGGCGCCTTGGGTGCATTGAAGTCACAGTTTAATGTGACAATCATTTTCATCAGGCAAAATAACATATTGGTGCTCACAGGGGAATCTGGTTTATGCCAAGCACTCAGTAAGTGACAGCCACTCTTGTCATGAGCATCTCAGCGGTGCTTAGGTACAGTCTTCCGACAAGCACATCGTCAACAGCGATAAGCAACCACAATGTACACACCTCAGCCCCAAATCATTTTCCCTCCCTTGGAATTAACTAGTGGCCCTCTGCCTTATTCCTAAATTTTGAAAAACATTGTCATTTCAAAGTCCGATGCCAAAACAAGCACCTTCACATGTCGTACCTCAGTGTCTGTCTATTCAAGGACACTGATAAGCTCTCTCAAGGTTAATTTTATTTTTAATATCAGAAAAGCACACTCTTCTCTTTTCTCCAGAAAGAAAACAACGAATTCAAGACGCGGCTTTGAAAGAAAAGCTAGGTTTTGAGTAAGTACTGTTCTAGCTTGTTGGAAAATAATGAGCACAGAAAGTAACATACCTAGATCTGAAAACCTGCATATCTGATGCAAAAGGGAAAGATTGTCCCAGCTGTACGTAACAAGCAAGGAATAAATGTGTTCCCAGCAAAGCCCCAACCCCTGGTAAGTTAAACAATCTGCTGAGATCCATCTGGGTCTTAAGTCTTTTAGCACCATTTGTTTTTCCCACTAATACCTTTCAGCCCAGCCTCTGCTGACGAGAAACGTAACCTATCTCAGCCTCTGATGAATGGATTAGTCTGTGTGTCGCTCACCTCTGATTTCCTTTGACATAAAGCATGTGCCACTGAGGTGACTGGTCACACAGATGTTTCAGCCCGCAGGGACACAGGGGAGAGACGTTAGGTGGCTGTGACTTGTTCTAGAGGTGTCAAGGGCTGAGTGCCTCCTCGGAATCCTGGGTGACTCCGGGCTCCACGCCTGTGGTGATCTTACCCCACCTGGGCCCCGAATGTGGCCTTGGGATGGAACGGACAGTAGCTCTGCTCGCTTACCTCCCTGGTGGCGACACCGTGGGACACCTCCGACAGCCCCGGGACCTCCTCGGCCTGGTCCTGATGCTGGGTCTCCTTGGCTTCCTGCTGCTCTTCAGCTGTTGCTTTTCCCTGTCCCTTGTCCAGTTTGAAGAATTTGTCAAAAAAGCTGAAGTCCTTGGGCTTGGAGGGGGCCACACCCTCGGACTTGGGTGGGAGAGGCGCCTGTACGCAGGTGGCCGGGAGGGCGTCGTCCCCCGCCTGGCTCAGTGCGGGGATTTTATCCGCAGCCCGCCGTGGTGCAGCTGCTGCGCCAGGGGCAGGGCTGTCACTTGGGCCTTTGTTCGCTGGAGCTGAGTGGGAGCTCACATCAAGCTCCGCCGCTCCGGCACATGAATCTGCGCCTTGGTCTCCGGTACGCCCTGGTACAGGCCGAGAGAGTGTCAAGAAAAAACGGGATTTAGCAGCTGGAGCCTCGGGTTTGGCCTCTTTCCCAAGATTCTTTCCGCTGGCGTCGGCCACAGTGCTGATCTCCATTGTCTTGGGCGAAGAAGTGGCGGCATTATCCTTCTGGATGCTTATTCCCAGATCCACTGCAAACACAAACATAAACAGAGGTCATTCAACAAGCCAGGAAACTCAGGAGGAATAATGGACTTGGAACAGCTGATCCACACAGGCTGGGATGCAAGCCGGGCTGGGCTATTTGCCAGCAGAAGTCAGCCCTGGAGACATTTTCTACACGCGATCTTCCTGGGAGAAGAGGAGGAAGGAGAGGCTGGGGAGGAGGAAGAGCTGACTCCTGGGAAGCTATCGGCCACTCGGGCCCGAACCAGGACACACAGGCTTAATCTTTGCAAGGACTGGAGGGAAGCACATTGTCACCATTCCAGTGGGGAGACGGTGCAGTAGCTGAGAGGTGGGCTCAGGAGCAGGAACGAGGTCACCCTTGGTGTCACTGACGTTTGGGGCCGGGCCAGTCTTTATGATGGGCATCTGTCCTGTGAATTACAGGATCCCAGGAGGCGAGGACCAGCCTTCCCTGTTGGGCATTACTAGATGCCCCCCCAGGGGACAAAGGACATTCATGATTGAGAACTGTTGAATTAGAATACTGACTTGACTCCAAGTCGAAGCAGTTTTCTCTGCTTCAACTTTCTGGAAAAGTGATAAATCTATCTCATAATTTTGTTCTGAAGATTACATGGGTAAATAATTTTTGAAGTCCATAGAACAGTGAGTGCCTGGAGTTCAGTAAGCACTCAATAATGGTCATGGGTGGTTGATAGTGTCTCATTCATGAGTAAAAAAACAGACCCAGGAAGGTAGGTCTACCTTCTCAGGTTGCCCAGGAAATCCTCGGTAAGTAGGGCCCGATTTAGATAGTGACAGTTCCTAACTTCACGCTCTATTGTACGCGAATACTTTTATTGCATAGATCATTACATGAACTTAAGTTTTTTTTTTTTTTTTTTTTTGTATTTTAGGGAAGAGTTTACAGGGTGTTTAGGGTCTCATTACTAGATTGGACTTGTAGTGATTTGCCTGTTAACGGCCTCCCAAGATTTAGGATTAGAGGTGCATACCACCATGCCCAGTCTTAATTGCCTTCTCAGGGCACCCCTGGGGCGGGGCTGGCAAGGCAGGCCTGGGGGATCCCTGGCCCCTGTGTCTGCTTGCAGGCGCTTTAATCTTCTGAGCTATTTGGCTTGCCCTTGAACTGAAGATTGTAAAAAGCAATACTGAGAAATTTTGTCCTTTGAAGTCCAAAAGAACAGATGTTGATCTAAGAAAGCGAGAAAGCTCCTAGCCACAGTGGAGTTAGGGAGAAGTTAGCAGTGTGGGGCTGGGGGCTCCACCTCCCCCTGGGGAGTGCTTGCCTAGGTTGCTAGCTTTGACTTCTGCTTTTGCTTAACTGAACTATTCTGTCTCTCTCTCTTTCTCTCTCAATGAATATTTAGGGGGAAAATACCTAGAATTTTGGAATCACAATTAAAGCTCAAGATCCTCTAGCGATTAGTTGTGTGATCTTGGGAAAGTCCCTAAAAGTCTTTGCATGTCCTCTTTTGTGATGTGGAAATATTTGTAGCTCGCTCGTGGCGTTCCCATGGCTAGGGGCAAGACCTCATGTGCACAATCCGTACAGCGCCCTTTCCTCTGCCTTACCAAGTAAGTGCTTGACACCCAGAGGCTACTGAGAGGGTATTTTTAAAAATATTTTCTCCCTGCCTCTGCCCTTGTGACCTTATGCCTGAGGTACGTAGCCAGACGCTGCTTAATCCCGCCTGGCAGGGAAGAGAAAGAGAAAGGAGGAACTGAAATGGCTTTGTTCCGTTTATATTGTTGCCCGTGAATGTGTAGCGGTGAGCGCACGTCTGCGTTGCCCGTGGCTGGCTGTGTCCAGCTCCGGCCTCTCGCCATGTGTTGAGCCAAGAACAACGAGGCAGTGGGCTGAGTCCTTGCTGGCTTCCTGGTGGCCGGGGCAGCAGGAGAGTTCTGCTCCCAAGGGCCAGAGTCTGGGGGCACTTCAGGGGCCCAACGCCTTGGAAGGCAGCTGCCGGCACCCTACTGGGCTTTGGCTCCTCTTCCTCTGGGCTCAGAGAAGAGGATCCAGAGTGCTGATCATACACCCAGAGAAGGAGCAGGGAGACAGACGATGGAGAGAGGGAGGAGGAGGCAGGCAGGCGAGCAAAGGCAGGCGTGAGAGCCCGGGTGGGAATCCAGTGCACCCAGGCCTGCCCTGCTCGCAGAGAACAGATGAAGTGTTCTTAGCAACCTGCTAGCCGTCTGCCATGGCACATCCCACACAGGCCACTGAAGCTCCGGCCCCCACGTGGGTCGCTGCTGACAAGGGACAGTCACTGGAGTTTTCATTTCTTCTGCTGCTAGGCTTCCTGCACGGCCCTGTGACCCAAGCTGGAGCGATTAGAATACACCCTGGGCTTTGCTAAAGCTATTAGAACAGAGCTACAGCCTTCGGGCCAGCTCACTTGGCTGCCACGTGGGGCAGAGTCTCAGGGTGAAAAACCACTTCAGAAGAAAAGCAGAAGGGGCAGGGGAGATAGCTCAGTGGGAATAAGTGCTTCCCTGGCAAACGCAAGGATCTGAGTTCAGTCCCTGATTTCGCTAAAAATAAAAGAAGAAAGAAGCAGACACCCAGAGATAGCATTTGGGCATCCCGATCTAACTGGGCCTGAAGGCTGACTTCAACCTGATCCAAGCTGACCTTCTATTCCGAGACTTGTGAGTGCTCCGGGATAGCCAGTATCTGTTTCACCATTTCTTTTTTTTAGTAGGAATCAGCTGTCCCTGCAGGAAGCTGCCTCTAGGCTTGTAGGCTTGCAGACAGTCAGGAGGGAGGCAGAGGAAAAGCAAAGGGGCCAAAAATCCAGCAAAGGGAGCTCTAAAGAAGGAGTTGGATGGGAAGGAAACATCACCCAGGCTTTGTCTTTAATTCAACTTTTTTTTTTCTGGTGTCCAATTTGTAGGTTAAACTTGACCCTGGGGGTCTATGTATAGGAAATAAGCATGTCTGTCAGGTCAGCACTCTTGGAGGCTTTGGGGAGCTCCCGGAGGCCTGGGCGTGGCTCATGGATGGGCTCCCACAGCAGTTCTTGGTGCTCTCATCCCCAGGGAATAAGCCCAGTCCAAGGGGACAGACATCTGGAGGTGTTGAGGGCTACAGCTCAAATCCTGCTAGTTCTGAAGGTAAAAGAGGGAAGCAGAGATTTCTCATCCTGAGCTTACTCAGGAACAGCATCTGTGATGCAATGGCTGATTCCTTCTGTCAGTTTGACAAATTTAGAAGTTCAGCCCAGCGACTCAGCAGGGGGCCGGGGCCCTCAATTGGTAAGCGTCCTGAGCCTGTGCAAGAAGAGGGCATGGAGAGGGTGTGGGACCCATCCTCGGGTGGTGGTCTGCAAGCAGTACCGGGGAGCACAAGAGCTTTGCTCCCCCATCCCCTGTTTTGTTCTCGCTGCTTTTGCTCCCTTGAATGGCTTGGAGCCAGCTGATTACGGACTAAAACCTCTACAAACCATGAGCTCAATAAACCTTTCCTCCCTTCATTTTGGATGTTGAGTATTTTGTCTCATCAATGAGAGCAACGTGTCTAAGACAGGGCCCGCCTAGGCAAGGTATTCCCCACCTAAGCGTCTCTTCTTATGGAACATGCTCCATGCACCAGTCCGCTGGTCTCCCAGGAGAAAGCCGGCACATAATAAAGCGCTGATCACAAAGGGAGGAGACGCCAGCTTCGCAGAAGCCCCCGGGAGTTTGTAGAGTCCTGTGAATGAGCGTGGGCGGGCTGCTTGTCTCACAGAGCTCTGGGACAACAATGTGGCAAAGTTAAAACGGCACTGGATGACGAGGGGAAAGCGGGTGATGGATTCTTCAAGAGAGAATCATATTTGAGTGTGAAAGGGTCACGGTAGGACCTTGAGAAAACTCATGATAAGCTTCAAATAGGTTTTGAAAACAGCCCCTCTGTGGGTCTGGTGCAAGAATCAAATGCTCAGACAGCTGTGGCTCTCTGTGCTGTGCAGAGGCACTGGCTGTGTAAAGGTCTTGAGGCCGGGATTTGCGGGCCAGATTCTTGGGTATTGGAGGAAGGCGTTAGATTTGAAAACTTCACTGGGGATCCCATTTCATGCTCTTCAGGCCAATATCAGGATGTTTTTGCCAAGAAATTCTACTGTGCAGAGTTGTTTTTTTTTTTTTTTTTTGCCTTTTTGAGACAGGGTCTCACTATGTAGTTCAGGCCGGCCTTAAACTCACTTTGTAGCTCAGGCTGGTCTCGAACTCACAACAATCCTGCTGCCTCAGCCTCCCAAGTGCTGGGATTACAGGCATGCGCCACCACGCCCGGCTTCTACTGTGAATAGTGATAGTTTTTTTTTGTTTTTTTTGTTTTTTTTTTTTTTTTCCAGGCACGGGCACAGCAGAGAAAAAGGCAGAAGGAAAAAGGGAAAGGGGCTTTCTTATCTTTCAGGATACAGAGAGAATCAGGGAGAGATAAGGGATTCTCTGGACTGGAACAAAGGGAGGCTGAGGCTTTTTTGGCCTTTGCCAGGGGTGGAGCTTGAGGGGATGTTTAGATACACCTGAGGAGCTGACTGGGGTCTTCCCCTAAGGCAGTGGGAAGGGTGGAAGGAAATTGCACCCTGGGATGAATTGGAGAAAAAGGGGCAGGTGGTGTCTGGGAAGATAAGCTGTTATTTAAGGGCTTCAGCCATATTAGATGACCACCATAATAATTCAGCAATTTACACTAGGGCCAGAACCTATCAAATAAAAAGAAAAGAATGGGTTTTATTAGCAAGGGGGCAAGAATTTTTTTCAGAACCAGGAATTGAACTCAGCCCCTTGTGCTTGCCAGGGAAGCACTTATTCTACTGAGCCATCTCCATGACCCCTAAGAATTTTTTTTTTTTTTTTTGTCTTTTTGAGACAGGGTCTCACTATGCCATTCAGGCTGGCCTTAAGCTCACTTTGCAGCCCAGGCTGGTCTCGAACTCACAACAATCCTCCTGCCTCAGCCTCCCGAGTGCTGGGATTACAGGCCTGCGCGACCACGCCCGGCTCCCTAAGAATTCTTGACTATCAGCTTGGTACAGCATCTCTGGATGCGAATGCTGGCTCCCAAGGGAACGTGAATGAAAGGCCTCAGGTGGCACCATGCCGCCCATTAAGGGTCCTCTGAAGGCCACAGCGACTGTCAGTCCCTGTGTAGCAAGGCTGTAGTGGCAACACACTCCTTCATGTCCACTCCAGTCCCCATCACTCATCTGCCCTTGAGAGGGTGGGACGTACAGACAACAGACATGAACTTGAACCCAGCACTTACACAACACGAGCAAGCGTCGTCACTGCAGGACTTGCTGGAGTTCATTTGGCCTTCTGGTTTGTTTTTTTTCCCAAGTTGGATAATCACACCCACTTCACATGGGTGTGCGGTCAATGTAATCTCTCCTGGCTCTTTCCTTCCCTGTCTTTCCTCTCCTCCTTCACTGCAAGAGAACTCACATGTGCAGTCAGGCTTCTCCAGCTTCGTGCATGCAAAGCACTGCAAGTGTTCCCGACATTCATACATGGCAGGTGAAACTGTTGATGTTTTTATAAAAATCAGATCACGCTAGGAAGATTTTTTGTTTGCTTTTACACAGGATGGTTGCCTTTCACAGCCAATGTATTCAAAGCTGTCTTTTCTTTTAAGGATTGCATAATATTTCATAATATTTCCATGTAGTATTTCATAATATTTAATAGATATACTAAAAGATATTTAAAACATTGCTTAATCCAAGAATGTTCTGGTGATTTCTTGCATTTCTACGACCAACAATGCTGGAATAAATTTCCATGCTCAAAACTTCTAAACCAGGCCTTTTCTCTTCTGGGATCAAGATATAGAAGCAGAAATACTGTGCTTAAATAAATATTCATTAAAATTTTAAAACCTAGATGATGCCATCAAGTTACCTTGCAAAAAGGGGCCTAGATATGTGCATTTTCAGCAGCATGGGGATGGGAAATCTTTCTCCTTGTGCTTGAGAACAGGGACCAGAAATCCAATATCAAACAGCCCTTCCATGGTGAGCAGCTACCAGGGAGGTGAACTTTGCTGCATGCAGGCCCTCAGCTGTAGGGAACATGGGGTGTGCTTTGGAGACAGTGGGGGGCACCAGGAAGCTGCCAGAGAGTGGCTATTACCAGCTGAGATGCTAAGCTAAGGCACTCGGGGAGGAAAACACAGGAGGATGTCCCTTTTAGAAGGACAGACACGCGTGTAGTTAACAGACACATAAAAGGTGATTGGCACCCGGGGTCCCTGGAGAAACAGCAGAGCCTCAGCACTGTGGTACCTCACACCTGCCAGGGTGGCCGCGGCCAGAGGCAGGCGACGGTCAGTGCTGGTGAGGGTGAGGGGAGAGGGGAGCCTTTGCTCGGTGCCCACGGGAGTGTGAAACGGGACAGCCCTTAGGGGAAGCAGCGGACAGAGTCTTCAAGAGGGGGGACATGGAGTCACCATACAAGTCTACGACTCCATTCCGTGTCCAAGAGAATGAAAGTGTAACTATGCACCAAAAAATCATGCACACAGTGCACGGTGGACTCGCTCAGTGCAGCCGCTAAGTGAAAACCACCCAAACGTCCATCAAGGACTGAAGAGCGAAGAACCGGAAGGCAGTGCAGCCGCAGTGGAATGGCGCTGTTCCTTCAGGGAAGGGGGTGCAGAAACATGACACAGTGCAGACGTGCGAAGGAAGGGGGCTGGGATGGGTCGTGAGGGGCTGCTGCAGTAGAGAGTCGCACCCCGCTTCCCTTTCTCGCCGAGTGTTGTTCAGGTTGTCTGCTCTGTCTGTATGCTCTCCCCCTCCAATTCACACCATGAAAGCGTGATAGAATAGCAGAAGGAGAAAAGTCAAGGAAGGTTCTAGAAAAGAGAGGTGGGATTGAAAGCAAAATTAAAGACATCACATTGCAGTGACCCATGTGTGCATGGCTATAGCAGCAACAATCCATAATAGCTGAGCGTTGGAAGCAACCTCCAAGTCGGTCAGCAGCTGAATGGATGAAGAAAATGTGGTATGTTCACACAGTGGAGTACTATGCTGCAGTAAAGAAGGATAAACTTGGATCACATATAGGAAAATAGATGCACTTTGAGACCGTAATGTGAAGTGAAATAAATTAGGCAAACTGAAATATCACATGGTTGCTCTTATATGAGAAACTCAAAGGAAAAACAAAAGGTGGATGACAGGAAGCAGGGAGATTGATCTTTCTCACATGGAAAGTGGACTGAAAGATGGAGGACTAGGGAGGGGGAGGGAAGGGGATGGGAGAAGAGCAGGCTGCTCACAGAGACCGGCTCCCCATGAGGAAGGCAGTCCTTAGATACCACGCACAGGCCCCAATAAAAAACAAAAGCACTTTAAACAGCAAAGGGGAGAAAGCTAAGTCTGACTTCCTATCTCGATAGGGGTTGCCTTACCAGCTCTGCAGCCATGACAAAGCCAAACACATTTTTAAGAAAGTAGAATTAGGCAACTTTTCTTTTGAGGAATAAAGAGGAGGAGATTAATTTTAGAAACATTGTATCAAGTGAAACAGAGGCCTTCTCTGTCTTTGAAAAACACCGTCTCCCCGGCTGATAAATTGCACTGTGGTCTCTGCCATGCACTGGCCGCAAGGGTCAAGTGGTTTTTTAAACGGATATGGTCAATTTGCTAGAAGAGAGTCAAAGTGTGAGAAAAATGAGGGATTCTAGTTCCCCAAAGATCTGCGGTGTTTTAAGCTCAAAGTCACCGTGGTAGCATCAGGTCAGGCCCTAGGCCAGGAAGAGCCAGGCCCGTAGGGCAGGCGCCACAGTGCGCGTATCCTTTAATTTCCCAGGCTCCTTCTCTTCCACGCAGCGCCCCTGAGCGGCTGCTGTCCTTCAGCTCCCTCATGAAATTAAAGTCATTATTGTCCTTTGACGTGTAAGTGCTGGGAACTCCAGGTTCCTCGCCAGGGTCACACAGCTAGAGGGCGGCAGAGCCAGGACGTCGTATCCCGGTGCGTCCGAGTCCAGCGCTACGGCGCTGCTGTAGCAAGTGAAAGCGGCTGTGGCCCGAGCACACAGGCGTATTATCCTTCAGGGCTGAAGGTCGTGTGGGGAAGGCAGGCCTCCTTCGGGGAGCTATGGGAGAGCCGGGCCTCCGTGCATTTGCCAGCACCGCGAAGCTGCCTGTGGCCCTTGGCTTGTGGCCCCTCCCTCCTCCGCTGGTCTCTGTTACCCTCACTCGTTGACCCCTGCTCCTTCCACATCTCCTACTCTGCCCCCACCTCCGGCTGCTGCACTTATAAAGATGCAGGTGGGTGTACCCAGGCCACTTGGACAACTGGATCATCTCCCTGCTTCCTCTCTCTCTCTCTCTCTCTCTCTCTCTCTCTCTCTCTCTCTCTCTCTCTCTCTCTCCTTCTTTCCTGTATTTAGGACAGGGTCTACAGGGTGGACATGGTCTCACTACGGACTCTTGCGATCCTCCTGTTGTCACCTCCCAAATGCAGGGATTACAGGCGCCTTTACTTTCCTCCTTTAATGATTCTGTCATACTTTAATGGCGTGAATTGGAGGGGGGCCGCACACAGACAGAGCAGACAATCTGAACAGAACACAACAAGAAAGGGAAGTGGGGTGCAGGTCCTTTCAGTCTCTCACAACTGTCGCCCACACTCAGGAAAGACTAACCCGGGGTGGTTGCATTGTATCCCGGGAAGGTGCAGAAGCCCAGGTTCCTGCAAATGTGACTGTGTTGGGAAATGAAGTCTTTTAAAAAATATTTATTTATGTAATTTAATGAGCACAAGTTTGCAGTGCTCAATGCTTATTATGTTCCTGGAGTGGAGCCGGCACATGCCACGGATGATCGAGTTAAGGTGAGAACAGCGGACGCCCTAGCCCTGTGTGACTGTCTCCTGTACCGAGGGGAACTTGAGCCCCAAGACAGACCCACGGAGGGAAGACACAGGTGGGAGACACCCACAAGGCTGGAGGATGCGGGGGGAGCACTCCAGCCCCGCTCACACCTTCATGATGGACCGCAGGCCTTCTGTGCTACATGTAAGACCATACCTTCCTGGTGTGTAAGCCCCCCGGTTCATGAGGGTATTGGTACAGTGGACTTTAGAATCAAAGGTGAGCAGGTGGCCAGAGGGAGCCCGGGGCTTACTCTGTTCTGTTTGCCATAAATGGAATCTTAGGGCCCAAACCCCGGGGAGGCGGTCAGCTGATGCCACACTGACCTTGGTCATCGTGCTGGACGGTGCGAGTGGATATGATCACTGGCGTCCCGTTCTGAACACGCTCATGGTTGGATGTCACCTGCAACACAGCAGGGGCCACGGTTGGGGGACAGTGGGAGAAGGCAAGAGAGAAGCTGCCAGGCAACCCCACAACAAACTGGGCTGAAGGGCCACACCTGGGGGCTCTGGAGCCCCTCCAGGGCCCTTGGCCTCCTGCTCCTCCCCGTAGACCTCCGGCTTTCTTCCTGTCTGGTCCCTGGAAGCCTGGTGTAACGGACTCAGCCGGGCTAGGAATCATTCAGGGAGCTCGAGCAATGCCCCATGCCCACCCCCAACCAGCGACTGTGCACACAGCTGCCCCGGGCAGGGGCCACCAGAGTTTGCAAGCATGCCAGACACTGCTAACATGCACTTGGGACCGAGGCGCATAGGGCCAGCATCTACGTTCCTAAGCTGCTCTTTCAAATGCAACCTTCTTTTAAGCACAACAATTCCCCCTGCAGAATGATCAGTGCTGCTTTATAGCTATCTGCCCCGTAGGGATTTCCAGATTTAGTTGTGCTCCAAGTCTTAAGCTGAATTGAATAAAAAGTACTGTAGAATGTGCCTAAGGTGAGTCACATGGAGAGAAAACATTCTCTCAGGCTTTTACAGAGAGCAAACTGGTCAAGCCATGGCCGTGACTCATACACACGGCTGACACTGACAAGGGATCTACAAACTCTGGTACAGGGTTACAGAACAACTCCTTAGGGAATTGACTGCCCTCATCAGATACAAAAGTTATCTTTCTTCTTATTTAGGTCTCACTTTATCTTGGTCTTAATCATCCAGCGGAAAAATATAAAAACAAGGTATAAAAAGTAAAGCCATATTAATAGGCTGAGCTGTAAAAGGCTCAAGTCAACAACTTCTGACATTGCCAGTCCTATGGGTAACCCACTACTATTATGGACTACTGGACTATATTGGAATATTTCGCTTAATTCACACACCTACAATATTTAAATGACAGTGGAATACCCATCTCTAACAAAACTAAACAAAAAAGGGGGATACAACCAAAGGACCATTTTGTATCTGTATATACAAAATAGGATAGATAAACAGCTACTTTCTCTTAGTTCAAGGAGAAGAAAGATTTGTACTAGTAGTGTTTGGACAGGATGTCATGTCTGCATCTTGTACTATGAATGACTACTACAAAGACAACAATGTGCAAAGAATTAGTTATTGAAACTGTCCTACTAATCGGTTTTGAAACTGTCTCATTGCTATTTGTTTCTCAATAAAATTAATTAAAAAAACTGCTTCTGGTAAAAACTCAGGCTTTCTCCTTTTCAGGAGTAGGAGTTCCAAAAAGAAGTGCTTGGGTTTGGGGCCTCTGTCCTTGAGAGCAGACTGCTCAGGTGACCCTTGCCCAGCTGTTCTTGACCTTGGTGGCTGTCCTCGTGGTGGGAGCCTTTGGCGAACTCAGCCTGCCTCCGTCCCAGGAAGTCTTGGCATGATTTTTTTTTTTTTTGTGGAACCAGGATTGAACTCAGGCCCTTGCACTTGCCAGGGAAGCACTTATTCTACTGAGCCATCTCCTCTGTCTCTTGGCATCATTGATCTAGAGGGCAACCCAGGCGTTGGAAGGTTTGAAGGTTTGCTAACGGGCAGCTGAGATCTCAAACTCCTGATCTGAACGTGGGGTTCTCACACTCAGCAATGGATATCGGGGTGAGACCTGGGCCTGGGTCCAGACCTGCGTACTGTGGAGTAGTACCCCAGCAGCTCTGGCACCCTGGGCCTAGAAGCTAAAAGTTGGGACTATCAAAAATATCTCCAGCCATGGCCAGGTTCCGCCTATAGGGGGAGCAGTAGAGCAGCAGGGGCACAGAATCTGAGGGCTGGGAGCAGGTGCCGGGCTGGCTTCCTAGGCATCGCCTGTGGAGGGTCTTAGACACAGGGTCCCACGAGTCCTGGCTCTGCAATTGCTGCTTCACTCCTAAGTGGCATCTCCGAACCCGTCCTTTTATCCTGTGTCATTTATAGCGGATAGCAGAGATCCTACCACAGTGGAACAGCAGGGAGAACAGTGCCGGCGGCCCCCAAGCCCGGCCCTGCGGCTGCTCTTCCTGCCCCACTGTGAGCAGTGACGGCCCACTTGCCCGCTGCACTACCTTGTAAGTGCCCGCTTCCCATTCGCGCTCCTCATCTTCAGCTCTCTGGGGGACGCTCAGCTGGTTTCCCATTGTCCCTGCGACGGGAGAGCAGAGAGAGGGAGGAAGAGATCAATACTCAACCCGAACCGGAAGTCTTTTATTGCGTCATATTTATCCATCTCTCTGGATGTTTTCATGGCCCTTAATAAAAGTATTTTAAAAGGTTCTCAGTTCAAACTCATGATAGGAGGGGGTGTAAGACAGAAAACCCAAATGCTGACGAGATTACAGCTCTCGTATATAGTCAGTGGGTGTGTAAGACGGCCCAGCCAGAAGCCCTACACCCACGTGTGAAGTTAAGGCACAGCGGCCCGGCTAATTTCTCGTGGGTGTTATTTTTACAAGCCCAGATTAGAACAACTTGTTTGGACCCTTATGTGCAACAACTAAAGTCAAATGCAGGCTTCAATTTCAATTGTGTTTCATTGCTAGGTGGGACATTCATTGTCCTGAGAAGTATATTACAAATAATAAAGTTTTCTTCCCTTTTAGCTGGATTCACAGCTAGCCTATCAGTGATCCAAGCATGAATGTAGTTAAAATAATAATTATACTTTTGTTTTTTTAGCTTTCTCTGGTCCTCAAACTTCATACTTTGCAGGATGACAGCAGCAAGCAAGGCCTAAGGCTTAGCATGGGGTTGAAACAATGCCTGGCTCCTCACAAGTAGTGCATGCCAGCTTCTCTATGACCCCAGGAGTGGCATGCAGGACTTTCTGCAGGCCACCTAGCTAGGGACGCAGTGCTGCGCGCTTTCCCCGGGGTCTCACATCAGCTCCCTGAGGCAGGCACTGAGCTTCCAGAGGTCCTGGAGGCACATGCCTGCAGCAGGGCCCACTGAGGACTCGTGCTGCTCTTGTCTGAGTCCAGAAATGGGCCCTTTCTCTCCTCCACTCAGGCTGGTGCCTAAGGTTTCTGCCCACACAAGCGATTGGTTCTGACATGACAGGGTCTCTCTGTGCAGCTCAGGCTGGCCTGGAACTCACTTTGTAGCCCAGGCTGTCCTCAGGTTTGCAGTGGTCCTCCTGCCTCAGCCTCCCAGGTGTGGGGATGACAGGTGTGTGTCACTACTTCCTCTGAACCCCTACCAGCCAGCATGTCTGCTTCCAGGTCTATGGGTCTCTGCCTGAGAGCAGCAGAGAAGCCGTGCCTGCCAAGCTTCCCATGGCCTTGCACCCTGCGTATAGATGTCTACTCCTCTATCACAGATACTGTGAGTAACCAGAAATTAAAGAGGCCAAGAAAGGCCATGCATGCCGCCACCCACACTCTCGGGAATTTGGCACAAAATCAAATCTGGGGACTTTATGTATTTTCCCATCACATGCATGACAAAGCTCAGTGCTGCTAAAGTCTGTGTGGAGCTTGCTATCGTGCAAGGACTTCTGCCAATAAGGTGCACGACAGGCACCTGACAGGAAGCTGGCACTTTCTGCCAGTGCCCAGGCATTCCGCATGTACTGCAGTGTTTCCAGACCAAGGGCAGTGAGCAAGAGAAGGGGTCCAATTCAGCCCACTCTTGGTTCCGGGGTCCCTAGTGGGCTAAGGATGGGCTTTACATTTATAAATGGTCTGAAAAAAATCAGAAGAAAAACATAAAACATGATACATGTCAATTATATGAGTCAAATTTTAGCATTCATAAATCAAGTTGCGCTGCAAAACAGCAGTGTTTATCTGTCTATCTATGATCTATGTTTCTATAGTCTGTCTGTCTATGTGGTCCTCGGGCTGAACTCTGAGCTATATACCCAACATTTTATTTTATTTGTTTACTTTTTTTTTATACCCAACATTTTAAATTTACTTATTATTTTTTTCTCTTTTGGTACCGGGAATCAAACACAGGACCTTATGCTTGTCAGCTAGGGACCTTGCCACAGAGCTAAATCCCAGGCCTCTTATAATTATTATTTTTCAAAATATTGAGACAGAACCTTGTTAAGTTGCCCAGGCTGGCTTTGAACTTGCATTCCTCCTGCCTCAGCCTCTGACTAGCTGGGACAACAGTCATGTGCCACCATACCTGCCACCAGTGCTCATGTTTTTTTTTTTTTTTTTTTTTTTTTGTCAGTACCAGGGATTGAATTCAAGACCTGTGCTTTCCACACAATCACTTATTCCACTGAGCTAACTCCCTGGGCCCCTGCTAATGTGTTTCATTGCCTATGAATGCTGGTTTGCTGTCAGGACAGAGTGAAGCTTGTGACAATGCACTTACAGCACAGGAGGTTTGCAAAGCTTGAGCTACCTTCTACCTGAGTCTCTATGCTACAGGGAGTTCGCTGAGCCTTCTCAGGATAGCCCTGGGTAACACCACACACCCATGTACCAAGTAAAGGGACCAAGCCATTCGAGAGACTGAGTGCCTCTGCTCAGTCCTGTATGGCTGACCAGGATTTGAACCTACTGTCTCCAGGGATAATGAGAACAATTTTAATAAGCACAGTTGTAAAATAGTAATAGTGACATTGGCTGTGTACTCATTATGTGTTGAGTGTGACCTGCAGTGTCATGATTTCCTCCTTGTAACAAATCATCCAGGTGGTGGTGTCATCCCTCCTGTTCAGGTAGGGAGACTGAGTCACACGGGTCGGATGGCTTGGCCTGGCCAGGTCACACATAAGCATGTGTGTATACATGCACGTAAAACAACAATGTTTTCTCATACGCTGGAATGATGTTTCCATCTAAATTTAGTCCCTTAACAGGTTAAAAAGCTTCAAGTTCATAAAAGGGAAAAACTGCACAAGAGAAATTCTTCTTTTTAAAAGTCTGTTTTTATGAAACTGCCTGGCTCTGTAACTGCTTCGGGGCTTTGTGATTGCTTTCGCGATGTCTGTAACCACGAGAGTGTAAGGACCATGCAGGATGCATCAAGCCTCACCAACGATGCTCATTGATCCTCCCTTGTAACTGGCGCTCTCACCCAGCTAGCCAACCAGCAGAACTGCTGGGCTGCTCTGTCTCGCCATTGGACTTCCTGCTTGGGCATCATGCCAAAGCCCCAGGCCACCAGAGATCTGGGCCTGGTAATCTCGAAATCATCCCCGCTGATACAAATAAATCTGCCTCCCGGGCGTCTTCTCGCTGTCTCTGCATGCTGTTGCATTCCTGTTACTCAGTTTTAATCGGACTCTTTTTGGGGGACACAGCTACTAAATGCACGAGGTTATGACGTATCTTGGGGCTGTGTTCCACGTGCAGCCGGAGAGAAGCTTTTCCTATTCCACCAATCAGGAGTTAGAGGATGCTAAACACTGTGTTCTAAGGAGCCTCTCAAATTCAGGGCTGAAAGAAAGAGGGTCCCGCCACACGCCCTCTGCAGCAGCCACTTCGGATCCTGGAATCCTGCTTCTCACCACCAGCGCTAACGTATTTGTGACGCCCTCCTTTGCCGGTTCATCTGAAAGAGCAGATTTCTTTGGGACAAAAGCGAAAGGGTACCGCCACCTATCGGCAGGCCTAAGCACAACACGGGGAAAATGACCGGCCCTTTGATGGTTGTCAAGGAATCCTTCTGCTAACAGCTGGCGAGAGGACAGTTGTGGCCAGCTCGGCACTAGCCAGCCAGGGCCAAATGTCTGAATGGGGTGCGCTGCAGCACAGGGACACGAACGTGGACTCTGGAGCAGGGATGGCTGCTCACCACATATGGGAAGTGTGACCTCGGATGTGCTTCTGAGCCTCCGAGAGCTTCAGTTTCCCCATCTGTAAAGCGGGGACCACAGCAGGCTCCATGTCTAGGGCTGTGGTGAGTTCATATGTTAAATGAGTTCATGTGTGCCAGGTGTCCCAAACAGGGCCTGGCCTACGCTAAGGTCCACGCAGGTCCTAGCACGACCAGCATTATTATCATTGCTGGTTGCGAGGATGCACCCAGGAATCTAGCAGTATGATTCCTGTAATCCTCTCACTGGCATTGGGGCCCCAGAGTTTGCATTTTCTCCAAACGATTCTCACCATCACCTGTCAGGATGGGACAATCTTCCTGTTTGTCCCATGGGTGGGAGTACTCTGGGATCCAGAACTGGCATGTTCAAACTGCAAAGTCCTAGGCAAAGCGGAGTAATGCTTGGTACCTGACGAGGCACTGGAGGACTCGGAGGCAGGGACCCTTCTTATGCTGCTTTAAAGCTGGGGAAGATTGCTTGTAGACCGGAAGTGAGAAACTTAGATCCCACCTTGCAAGATGGTGGGTGAAAAAAACTGAGAAGGCAGACACTAAAGAGAAGAAACCCAAAGTTGTGAAGGCTGCAGCCAGTGGTACTGGTAAAAAGGGTAAGATGAAGAAGGCAAAAATGTCCAAGAAGGGGCAGCCCCACTGCAGCTGAAATCCTGTCCTGGTTTAGGGGAATTGGGAGATATTCCCAATTTGCTATGTATTCCAGAAAGGCTTTTCACAAGAGAAAGTACACAGCTGCTAAATCAAAGGTTGAGAAGAAAAAGAAGGAGAAAGTTCTTGCTACTATCACAAAACCGGTTGGTGGGGACAAGAATGGAGGTGCCTGAGTGGTTAAGCTTTGAAAAATGCCTAGATACCACCTTACTTAAGGTGTACCCCAAAAGCTCTTGAGCCACGGCAAGAAACCCTTCAGTCAGCATGTGAGGAAACTTCGAGCTAGCATCACTCCGGGCACCATCTTGCTCATCCTCACCGGGTGTCACGGAGGTGAGAGAGAGGTCTTCCTGAAGCAGCTGGCCAGTGGCTTGCTTCTTGTGACTGGCCCTCTTAGCCTTAATCGTGTTCCTCTATGAAGAACACACCAGAAATTTGTCCTTGCCACCTCTACAAAAATGGATATCAGCAAAGTGAAAATCCCCAAACACCTCACTGACACTTACTTCAAGAAGAAGCTTCAGAAACCCAGACACCAGAAGGGCGAGATCTTCACCATCAAGAAAGAGAAGAAACCAGATTTCACAGCAGTGCAAGTTGGGTCAGAAAGTGGTGGACTCACAGATTTTAGCAAGAACCAAAGCTATTCCTCAGTTCCAGGGCTATCTGCTATCCATTTTTGCTGTGATAAATGGAATTTATCCTCATAAATTAGTGTTCTAAATTTCTTTCTGAGAACCTAATTAAATAACTGATACATTAAAAAAGCTGGGGAAACTGAGGCACAAGGCATTTCAGCCAATGATCTCTGCCTGGGATGGAATTTTCATCAGTGCCTCCCAAATGGGAAAGGCCAATAAGATCAGGAGGTTGGTGTGATAAACCTCCTCAGTGGGAAGAGCTGGCTTTCATTTTGAAAAACAAAGTTAGAATCTGATATTAAAATGCCCTTTTTAAAATCAAGCAAGGGTACTGACTGTTGTGTTTCTGTGACTATTGGACATTGTAGGGCAGGGCTATTGTTTTTGAAATAAAATTCATGTTTGAGGCCCTTGCACCAGGGACGTGTGACCAAGGCTACTGGCCCATGCTGAGCTGTGGCCCCTGTGTCTGGACTCTTGCCTGTGGTCCTGGGCCTCTCCTCTGAAGGGCTGAGCATCAGCGTCACCTGCAGGAGGGGTGTTGCACCCTCAGGTCCAGCTCCGGCTAGGCTGAGCTGGGGGATGTCCCGGGAGGGCTTCAAGAGTCACTGCTTTGCAAGCTCTCAAGCTGATTCCTGCAGCTGACTGCTACTGCCCCAGAGACCTGAGGGCAAGCAGCTGAGCACCCACCAACACAGCTGGGCTCAGGGACCTCAGATTGCAGGAGGGGGCAGCAAGGTGGGGTCAGGCCAGGCCTTTGACACTCACTCTAGGTGCTGCTATTACAGCCTGCAAATCAACAGAAAAGCCCTGGGCCTCTGGCTTCCCCTCTCCCAGTGCAGGTGTGCAGGGCTCGGTATTCTGGAGCTCCTCCCCTTTCTGGCCGGCTGCTCAGCTGGAGGACGAGGTGGCCTCGAACTCTGTAATGCCCCCACTTCCCTGGTGCCCCTCTTCCCTAGAGAGAATGAAGCCTGGAGCGAGGCAGCCTCTGCAGAGCCTTACAAGTTCTGAGTCCCGGGCAGGGCGCTCGATTCCTCTGAGCCCATCTTTCATAAGGAAAAGATGCACAGTGACAGTGTCACAATGAGGACAACAATAAGTGCCCCAGGACATTTTCTATGTGGCCTGCAATTCTGATTGGCCTGAGTCTTCTTCCCTTGGCCCTCCCAAGCACTCTCTGGCTTATACAATACTATTATCTTGATTTTCTGCGGGGAAATAGCTGCATGGACAGCTTGTGGCCCTTACCTGCCATCCTCATGCTGTTAAGGTATTGGGCAGAGGGTTGACTGATAGGCCGGCACCTGGACAGGGCTGCTCATCAGGTAAGTGGTAGAGACAGACAGATGGATAGACAGATAGACACTTGCTGGGTATGGGTATGTGCGATACGGTGTACAAATTATTCTGTCTATGTGTTTACAATCTGGAATGATTTCTTTTGGCTTCCAATTCTCAGGACATATTTCGATTGTTTCTTTCCATCTCATTCTTGCTGAGTTCCACTGGTTCCACCAAACTTCTGTTTGGAAACAATCTGCTCTTTGTTTCTCTCTGTCAGTAACTTCCGGGCTATTTTCCTCAGCCACGGGTGAGTCAGGCCAGCAGGGGAGACTTGGAAACCCTGTCGATGTTTCTGATCTTCACATCTTAGGGCTGCAGGGGCACCACTGCCCTGCAGTGAGGAGAAGCTGGAGACACTGCTAAATGCTCTACAATGCCAGGACCTACCCCTGCCCGTAGCAAAGAATGACTTGTTCCCGGGTGTCACTACTATTGAGTTTGAGGGTTTATTTCTCAAATAAATCTCAAATCGGGGTGGGATTTATTTCTCTCCCCATGTGTCCCCCTGGACCCTGCATTTCTGGAAAGCTGGATAGCAAAGCAGCACAGAGCAGCAACACAGGGGACCTGCGGGGCTTTGGTTCACTGCTTGGGTGGAAGCCATAGCTCCTGGCCCTTGAAGGCCCTGCAGGGGGCTCATAGTACATGCCCATCATCGCTGGCTCTGGGGAGGACTGGTCGGTGTTCAGCCACCCTGCAGGGGCATGGTGGCTGGGGGGTGGAGACCAGCTGCATTGAGTGCAAGTGAGGGGCGTTGTGTTGCAGTGTGGTTGTCCCTGGCAGCACTCCTGTGGATACAGCAGGTCTCAACTACAATGGAGAAGCACTTGCACGGATTCTACACACATCCTTCTGGCCCCAGGGACCACTGGCCGGTGTTCACCCCAGACTTTCACTCCCTTCTAGATTACTGATGATACCAACTAATGCAGATGCTGTGCAAATGGGTGCTACACCATATTGTTTCAAGAAGGCTGGCAAGAGAAAAGGCTACACTGTAAAGTAATGTTGTCAACCAAGAGCTACATTTTTAAACAGCGTTGCTGGCTACAGTGGGTTAAATCTACCTCTCCAAACCCTCAGATGTGGAGGGCTAACTGCCTGACAATGCCTGGCATCTCTCTGTGGGTACGCTGAGCCTCCCTCTGTGCCTTCCTGGGTTCATCTGCCAGGTTCTCATCAGAACGCAGGAGCCGGTGTTCTTATTATTCGCACCTGTGTCCTTAGACGTCCAACCCGCATCCGGGGAGCTTAGGGCCCTCCCTAAAATGATGCTACAGGCCTGCAAACTCTTATAGGGAGGCCCTGACCCCTGAGGTTACTGTATTTGTAGGTAGGGCCAGGAAGGGATCAATCAACATGTAATGGGGGTGTAAGGGGGGCCTTGATTAATGAGATTCATGTTCAGATTTTTAACTTACTACGTTTGTACTTCCTACTGTCCCTTCTACCATGTAAGATGTACTATACTTTTATTACTTACACATACAGAGAAAAGATAGCATATAAAATGAATATTTATTGCATGCCTGTTTTAGCAAGATGAGGTTTCCCCTGGGGATCAAACCCAGGGCCTCACACATGCAAGGCAAATGCACTACCCCTAGGCTAGATCCCCAGCTCCAGGAAAAGAAGTTAAAAGTATAACTATCAAGAAGCATGGCATAGGATGGGTACTGCTAGTTGTAAGGATTTAACACCGGGCTTGGCAGGAGTCAGGCGAGGCTGTGCTCCTTACTAGTAGTGTTTCCCTCCCTTAGTAATGTTGTACTATGAATAGAGTCTCCACTGTGCGGGCTGCCCTGGAAGTTTTCCCTTCGGTTTTGCTATGTGACACCCTTGCCTTCCTCCTCTGGTTACAGATTAACAATCAGAAACAGCTTTTCTGAGAGCTCCTCCCCAGCAGGCAGCAAAATGACTGTCGCGTGGAGGTGGGGCAGGAGGATAGGTGGCAGAATTAGTCACCAAGTAAACAGGAAACACCTTAGATCCTTGCTGTGGAATGTGGGCGGAGCATGGGCCCTCTGCCCCATCCAGGGGAAGGCCAGGCCACCACAGCCAGCTGGCACAGTACCAGCCCCCAGGCCGAGGTGTGTGGGTAGATGAACAATGAGAGTGGACCCGCTGCGTCCTGCAGCCACCCACTCCCTCCATCTCAGTGCCTGGAGCCCTGCTGCTCTCAGCAGGTGCTCCAGACTGCAGAGCAGGCTGCTTCCTACACAGGGGACTGAGTCCAGCCCTGAGGGGACAGAGGGGACACTTTGAGGCCAGGGGCAGGGCAGCTGCTGCAATCTGGCCAGGTGTTTTAGGAACACTTGGCATTGGATGTTTGCTGCTGGACCACTTGACTGTGATGGCATTAGTGGTGAGGCATCCTAGAAAAGACAGAATGCATTGTGTTTTTCTGTCTTTATGCTGGTAAGCAGAGCAGGGAGTGTATAAGCGGACTCCCTGTGCACAGGGTCCACAGCGCAAGGAGGCCTCATGCTCAGGGGGGGTCGAGTGTGAGAGCCTGAGGTGGTCCCCGGAGCCTGCTCACCTTCCTCAGCCTGGTGCAGGCCCCAGCTCTCTACCTCATTCATTTTCTCCTTTCTCCTTCCGAGATGTCACCCCATTCCACAGATGGGCAGATTGGGGCTGACTCTGGCCCCTGCCTAGGACAGCTCCAGGAGGCGGCAGCCGCTGGTCTTGCCTGTGCAGGAGGAGTCCTTGCTTCCCACCCACCTTCACATGGATAAGCAGGTGTAATGCTCAGAAAGCTGTGGAGGAGCAGAGCTGGGGTCTGAACCCACGTTCTTGGACTTCAGGCACAAACATGGCACTCTGAGTGGGTGGGGCAGCGGAGGCCAAGGTTCACCAGTTGGAGCCCAGCCTGGACAACGAAAGCTTAGCAAGACCCAATCTCAAAATTCAGGAGGAATGTAGGGAATGTAACTCTCTGCGGCGGCCCTGGGTTCAAGCCCTAGTATCACAGCCAACCAAACCACACAACCATATTGAACAAATACATGAACACACAAAGAGCAGCTGAAGTGCTTCGCAGTGCAGCACTCAGCAGAGCGGCAGAGGCTGTGACACGGCGGGGACGATGCCTGAGCACTCGCAGGCCTGCTGAGCACCGTGGCACGGTCCTGTCCCCTCCCCACATGTCTCCTACCAGCTGTCCCAGCCCCGAGGGCTGGGCCTCACCTGAGCCCCTGCTTTCTAAACCTTTTTCCTAAAAGGAACACACGCAGGAGTCGTAGCGCTTCAGAGAAAAGAGCCCCTGTGATTTGGGCTTCAGTTTGGCCTCTCCCCTGCAAGGTGGAACAACTGTGCCAGGGCTTTTATTTAGGGACAAAGCCAAGGCTGAAAGCCACCACAGCCATGGCAGGGCCAGGGCTGGCGGGTGAGGCGACCCATCACGAGGAGTCCTTTTGACCCTACTTGTAGGCATCCCAATGAATGGACTGCGCTGAGCCTTTGTGTGCCATGCTCGAAGGCATCCCTTTCAGTGGGCGCTTTCGGTCTGAGGCCCGCTGACCACCGAGTCCTCTGGACTCCCTTCAGCTGCCTGTGCTTGCCTCACTCCTGCCTGCCGTCCTGGTGTGGCCCAGATCCAACCTCCCTGCTTGGAGACCTCAGCCCCACTTCGCACGCCTTCTCCAGCCCAGCCACATTTTCCAAATTGTAAAACAGAGACATCAGAAATAGCAAGAAGCAAAATGATAGCTGATGAAACCAAGATGTCCATGGGCATCACTGTCATTCTCTAAAGTCCTTTGTGCCCATTTTGCAGAAGGGGAAACAGAGTCTCTGGAAGCTGCCCAGGGCTCCCAGCTTGCTGTGGTGGGGCTGTGCCCAGAGGCTGTGGGTCTGGGCTTCAGCCTCCCTGCCTTTTAATCTCACAAAATGTAGGGGAATGTACCTCACCGCAGCAGCCCTGGGTTCAAGCTCTAGTATCACAGCCAACCAAACCACGCAACCAAATTGAACAATACATGAACCTAGGCAGGAGAGTGGCCGTGAGGGTGGTAGGAATGTCCTGCACCATGCCTCTGGATTTAAACCCAGTACCTGCCTCACAGGGTCATCTTGGATGTACTTTATGGAAAGACAACCAGGCTGGTGGTACATGCCTGCAATCCCAGCACTCAGGAGGCTGAGGCAGGAGGATCATTGACAGTTCGAGACCAGCCTGGGCTACAAAGTGAGCTGAAGGCGAGCTTGAAATTTTTCAAGACAGATGCACAGAAGTAGTCAAGTCCTTTCCCCTCCATGTAGACTATGAGTCTGCTTGGCTATGGGGGGTTTTCACCTTGAGGGCCGGGTGAGGATCCCCCAGTTTCCCACTCTACCCCTCCACCTTCTGACGGCTCCCAATGCCTGGCCCCCACAAGGGCTTTCAGTTTCCATGCAAATAGGAACCATTTATATCGCTTGAAACCCAATGTTACCCATATTCACTGAATCCTTGTAAAACTAAAACCTTTTAGAAGGGCTGTCTTTGAATCCATTTCACAGATGGTGAAACTGAGGCTCACACAGATCCAAGGCACATAGTGAATAGGTGACAGAGCTCAAGTTGGGCTCAGCCTTCTGAGCCCCAGTCATTGCATGCCACCACCTGCCACAACAACAGACCCTGGAGCCAGGCTTTGAGGATCTGAGAGCAGTTACCTGTTGCACACCTTGTGGGAGTCTCTTCAACCTCCTGCTCTCACCTGGAGCTGCGCAGGGTCCTGTGTCTCCAGCTGGCTCTGCCCGGTACCAGGTTATCTGTGGAGGCTGGCTCCTTGTCTTATGCTTCCTCGTTCGGAGGCTGGCTGAATACACAGAACAGGGTAAACACAAAGCTGGGAGGGGCCCCTGCCCCTGCTGGTCTTCTAGAAACAGACTCTGTTCCTGCGTTCGAGGTGCCCTTGCTTGCCAATAAATGCCCCGCGCCTGCGTGCCCCTGCATGAACGCCTCCCCTGCTTCCAGGCTTCCTGCCCCGCCCCTCACACTCCAATCCTGCCCAGGTGGAACCCTCTCATAATCTGCCCCAGCCAGTGGTGGTCGCAGTCAGAGCAGGGAAAACGCGTTCCAGGAGAGTTTGCAGGTCTGCCTGCTTTTCATCCTTGTTTATTCCAGAGTGCTATTTTCAGCACCCAAGCACCCCATTGGGAGGAACAGCACCTCAGCCTCCCCACCACCTCATCATGTGAGCCTGATTCCCATAGGTGCTGGGATCTGATGAGACGGTAACTTCCTCAGCAGCTCATTGCTGATGGCAGAAGATGCCATTGGTAGGAACATTTTTTTTTCTCTGCAGGCCAGAAGTTCAAGACCACTTAGTTTACTTAGTTCTAGCAAAGATTTTTTTGTTTGCATTTTAGGGTAGGGTCTACAGTGTGTTCAGGGTCTCACTACTAGATCAGACTCACAATGATCCCCCTGCTTACAGCCTCCCAAGAGCTGGGATTAGAGGGAAGCACTTATTCCACTGAGCCATCTCTCCGGCCCCAAGAGCTGGGGTTACAGGCTTGGGCCACTATGCTCAATCTCCATTGCAGTCTCAGTGTGCCCCAAAGGTGGGGCAGCACGGCAGAGCTGGGGTTCAAACCCCGGCTCTTGTGCCTGCTTGAGGGCGCTTTAATCTGCTGAACTATTTGGCTGGCCCTTCTAGCAGAGATCTTTTTATTATGGTGCCTGACAGAGACCTAGATAACACAGTAGGACAGAAAAGAAGACAGAGAAGCAAAGGGAGGGGCAACCGGGAGAGCGGGACCAAAGGTAAGGGTGCATCTTGATCTACAGACTTGCTCTGAAGGCCTCACAGCCAAGGGTGCGAAGCTCAGAGCTCCGGAGCGGCCAGTGCACAGGGGAAGCCTGGGCTCCACGACTCAGTGGCTGGAGGACATGCTTGGGCAGAATGTAAGCCGTAATTATCGTGGCTTGGCTCAGCCACACGCTCAGCGGAACGCTCAGGGACGCCGGTGAGCACCAGGCCACGCGCGCACCTGGGAGAGGGAGAAGGGTGGGGAGGACAGGAGCACGGAATTCCACCAGTACAAGTGCAGAACCAGCAAGCACTGTCCTTTAGAGCAGAGCCCAGGCAGCCGGGAGGTGGGCGCGAGCAGACATGGCCTTGTTTGGAAAGCAACATCAAGGGCAAAAAATATTTATAAGCAAATGCAGAACTCATGACTCGGAGCCCCGTAATTAGGGCTGGAAATGCTGCTCCAGCGCAGTGCAGTCCACTTAGAGCTGGAATGTGACACACAGGATCATTAAACGGCTGTGGCCACGCACTGTGTCCACAGGGCCGCGCGGGCTGCCTGCCCTCGAAGGTCAGGCGCTGGGGCTGTGCCTCCAGGCTCATTCAGCGAGGGGCTCAGAGTGTGACCGGCTGCAGGACCACGGGGGTGATTAAATCACGTGATCTGCCGTGATCCCACCCACTCCTGGCGGGGCGAGGCTCCAGAGGGTGTGCGTACCTGGCGTCCGGGTCTGTATTTCCAGTCTACCAGAAGCGAGGGTGGCCTTCTGTCTGCCACAGAGATCATCTTCGGGATTTCACAGGCCAGTTTGACCTGTGAAATCTCGCACTCTCCCTGGTGACAGCGCCTGCACAGATGGCGTTTCACTCTGTGTAGACTTTCATATCGTCCATCTACTTTGGTCTACATTAGAATTAGGTACATCTCTTTTTTTTCCCATCTTAGACAGGAATGTGAGGCATAGGGAAATGAGTGATTTGGTCAATGAAAAAGTCACTTGGGCAGAGGCCCAGGAGACTCACTCAGCAGTCAGGGCGCCCGGGGGGTGGGGGGGAGTCCACTGTGGAGGGACAGGGTGGCGACATCAAATGCAGGACCCAGTGGGAAACAAAGATGTCGAGACCTTGTTCCCAGCACCGGGAAAAGCATTGCTAAGGCATCGGGAGCACCTCCTTTCGCGTTCTTGCTGCCTGCTTTGCCGTTCACAGCCGCTCGAAGTACAAAAAAACGAAAGATTTAAACTATGAGTACGAGCTGCGCTATTTATCTCAGGCCGTGCTAGTTTGAAATTGCATGAACAGGTGCGCAGAAATCACTGACACACGGCTCCCACGTCGCAGCTGGCACGGGCACCTTGCTCTCACTAAGCACTGCCCATGGCCGAGTCACCCCCTAGAACGCACACGTTCTGCCAGCAGGAGGGATGGGAAGCAAGAGCCGCCTCTGTGTCCTTCCTTTTCTTTTTTTCTAAGCTGTGTAGGCCAGCACAAGTGTTTGGTTCCTGTTCGGGGCAGCTCGGGGAAAAAGGCAGGGACAGGCTCCGTTGCTGTTGGCAGCTTTGCCACCTTCCTGTGTCCCAGACCATTGCTGGCTTGCATAGGAAGCAGACTGTCAGGGCACTTGGGTGTGGCCGCAACACACACAGTGCCATTTGCCTGCAGGCAAGTGGTCACCCACATGCGGAGAGACCCTGGCATTGTCTGCTGACAGAGCTCACGCATGTGGACGCTGGGCATGGTCTTACCTGCAGGCACCACCATCTCATCAGATCTACTTACAAAGCCCAGGGGCAACAACAACACTGTTGAGAATTCACATCTGTGGCTCCATAATCTCCTTGATCAGAAAATTTGGGCTGTCTGCTTCTTGTACTATGGATAACCACTAGAAAGACAACAATTTAAAAAGTATTAATTATTGAATCTGTACTATAAATGCGCTTTAAAAAAAGATACTTACATAGCTACATTCTCTTAATTCAGTGAATAGAGGGATCTGCTCTAATAGTGTTTGTGAATAGAATATCATGTCTGCATCTTGTACAACAAGAAACCACTAAGAAAACAACGTGCAATGCGTTAATTATTGAATCTGTTCAACTAATATGATTTGAAACTGTCTCATTGCTATCTGTTCTTCAATAAAATTATGAAAAAAAAAGAATTCATGTTGGTTAGCCTGGCGAGATAGCTTGGCAGGCTGAACGCCTGCCTGGCAAGTGCAAGGACCCAAGTTCAATCCCTGATACCCCATACTGTGCTGGCCCTGGAACCCCAGGTGCTGAAACTGGGTGTGGTGGTGTGTACCTGTAATCTCTGTGCTGGGGAGGCTGGAAACAGGAGGATCACTATGAGTCTGAGCTGCGTAGTGAGACTCTATAGATCCTGTACTAAAAGCATTGAAATAAATTAACAAAAAGAATTCAATTCTGATTGCAGGGTGGTAAACTACGCCAGGGTTCACGGCAGAGGTAGGAGCCACAATTCAAATTTGCAGAATCTTTGGCACAAGATCTGGCCTCCTGGTGGCAGCAGGGATCCTGGAGCGGAGCAGGGCTCTGCACATACTCTGGTGGTGTTCGCCATCAGGTCCTCGACTGGCTGTGCTTATTCATCTCCTCTTACGATCTCCACCCTTTTCCGCAAATATTGACAAACCTGTGGAGCTGTTGTGGAGCTGTCAGTCCTGTTGCCAAACTGCCTTCCTGGGAATCTGCCTCGAGCTGGCTACCAGGTGGAAAGAGTCATTGGAGGGCAATAACTGGGATCTCCCTGCTCTTCCAGACCAGCCCTGCAGGTATTCCTGCCCCTCCCCTGAGACCTTCACCTCCAGCTCCCTGAGCCGATGTTAGCAGAGGTTCGATCCCTGGGCCATGGGTGGACACAGCCCAGACACCACGGGCATTCACACACACACGATCTGTAAGTGACATCTGGGCTCCTGCCTCGTTGCCACCCTGCTCTGGAAGCCCCGGGAGCCCTTCGACCTTTCTTGTCCTCTCATCACTTGCCCATAGGCTAACACAGCACACAGATTTCTCAAGGCCAAACCCAGGACTCAGATGGGGGTTTCGAGTTACTCAGCCCAGGGAAGAATCCTAGCTTCAGGAGCTGCTTAGTTGGCTTGTGATCTTGGGCAGATTGTTTGCCTTTTCTGTGCTTTGACATTATCATATATAAGACGGCTCCACTGGCAGTATCCAGATATCAAATTGCATTTGGGAATTTAAATAAAATAATGCACAGAAAATGCTTAACGTGGTGCTATGCACATAGCAAGCTTAATGATGCCACAGTTGCAGATAGCAGAGCTGGGACTTAAACGTGTCACGTCTGACTTTGAACCTGGCACTCTCAACAGCTAAATTTTTAGCATGCATATATAAAAGTATTGCATATATATATATATATATATATATTATATATAATATATATATATATTATATATATATGTATTAATGGAAGGAGAATAAAAGAAGAAGCAAAACTCACAATCTAAGCATTGCACACAGGTTATATTAAGGGTTGGCCATTTGGCCTTGCTTACTTGTTTGAATCTCTGATTCTCTGGGTCATATTTTTTTAACATAAACAGTCCGTCAGGAAGGATGCGGGAGGCGCCCTCACCGCCTGGGATGGCTGAGTCCTCCGGCTCCCCCTGGAGCCAGAGCAGGTCCTTGGGACACCGGCTTGGCTCCGAGCAGCTTCCTGCTCACCTCCAGCCTTGCAGGAGACCGAGCTGTGCAGCCACCTGTAGAGGCCAGGTCCGCCCACCCTTCCCTCTTGCCCCACCCTTGGTCATTACGCATCTGCACAGTGTTGTGGCAGTGCAGGGTTCTGCTCCTGTGTCTGTGTCCTGCCCCTGGACAGTGGTGACGGTCACACCACATTAACAACGCACTATTACTCAACACACACATTACAGGAGTGAAAATGATAAGCTTTGTGTTATGCATATTTTCTCAGAATAAAATATATAAGAAGCCCCATTAAGTTTGAATTTCAGATAAAACAATGAATACTTTTTCTTTAGAAGTTGCAGACTCTAAGCCAGGCATAGTGGCGCATGCCTGTAATCCCAGCACTCGGGAGGCTGAGGCAGGAGGATTGTTGTGAGTTCGAGACCAGCCTGAGCTACAAAGTGAGTTTAAGGCCAGCCTGAACTGCATAGTGAGACTCTGTCTCAAAAAGACAAAAAAAAAAAAAAAAAAAAAAAGAAGTTGCAGACTCTGCATAAAGATTTAGCATGAGTTTGTTCCATGTACTACTTTGGAGTAGAATTTTAATAACATAAGTGATTGTAAGTATAAGTCTGGACCAGGAGTCACTCATGTAATTTTTTAAAAACTTATTTATTTATTTTGTACAGGGTCTTGCTACACAGATCCGTATCATAATGATCTGCCTGTCTCAGCCTCCCCAGCACTGGGGTTACATGCGTATACCCCCACGCCCGTCTTTGGGGCTAGCATGGCATGCTCAGAGCCCAGAACCTGGGTCCTTGCACTTGCCAGGCAGGTGCTTAGAAGGCTGAGCTACCTCCCCAGCCAGGAGTCCCTCATGTAAACCAACCCTGATTCTTCTCTTAATGGACACATGGCTGAAGAAACAAAACAAAGTTCTCTTAGCAGGGAAAGCAGGTGGCAAAGGGCTGGTGGCATCTGCAGCATTTGCTCTGTGGGCCAGGGATCCAGTCAGTCCAGAGATGGTCACGGGGCACCTGCCCCTCCGCAGCCTGGTGCTAGGCCATGAGGGCTCAGCGTGTCCCTGGGTGCAGATGGAGCCTTACAGGGGAGGGGCAAGGACAGGTTACCAAGGCAACGACCACACAGCATGGTAGAGGCAAGAGAGGGAGAGAAATTGAACTGGAAGGGAGAGATACTGAGGAGGAGGCGACAGAGAAGAGATACTTCAAAAGTAGAACGGAGAAGGTGTGCTGCTTGGAGAGCAGGAGCAGCTTTTGAGATCTGTAGTTTGGATGGGCAGGTAAAGCTGCAGCTGACAGGGCCTGTCTATAAAATAGGGACACCTTAGCATCTGCCCCGCGTCACTGTGGCAACGGCTAACATTGTTCAGGCCTGTAAAGCACACAATGCTGTCTCATAAATGTGCAGTATTTGCCTTAGGGGTGGTTTGTTTATATGGCCCGACACCATTTGGAGATGAACAGGGTCAGGGAAGACACCCAATCAAACAGACTTGAATTTGAGAGAACAGCTGCAGTTCCACCCTTGTGAGGAAGCCACCCACTCTCTGCTCTCTCCAGCAGCACAGGAGGGGAGGGCCTGGGGACAGCATGCCTTCCCTGCTGAGGTTCCTGGTCCAGGGGAGAACCAGGATGAGAAAAGGAACCTATTTTCTGCCACTTTCCTAGCTCATTTCAAGATGTGCTTGTGAGGAAAAGGGGTAAAACAGGCCTGCATCAATACTGGAATCCATGTAGTCGGCTCCTGGGAGAGTTGAGTCCAGAAAGCTGTGTTCAATTAAGGCAGCTGACCGTATGTCTTCAAATCAAGACGGATCAGCGAGAAAATTCTCAGGGCAGAAAATGTGGGCTCACGGGCCAGCAGGAACTTTTTCCCATGCTCGCAGGAAGATATGGAAGTCTCCTGAGCAGCAAGGGCAGAAAACAGCTCGAGCTCCATCCTCGCTTGTGAGGACACATGGCTGCTGCTGGAGCTCCTGGAGCAGAACAGGGCCGAGCCACCGCCTCTCGATCCCGGTGGGCTCTACCTTCTGGGCACTGCTGGGGGTGCTGGAGGAGTTTGCACCTAGCACGCCCGCCTCCTGGGGCAGGTGTGGGCTTCTAGGCCACGCATTTGATTTTATTCAGTCATCTGCAGAGTCTGCTGCTTCTTCTCTCACCCTTACATTGCTCTCAGTACCATGGAGAAAACGAGCGCCTTAGCAAGGAAAGGGCGCTTCTGGAGAAGCTCCTGGGCCGGCCGATGGACGACGCTGCTTCGCGCTGCCCCCAGGGCTGGCGCGCAGTTCCAGCTTCGGAAGGTTTGCTCGCTCCCCTTGGGTCGCACCCTTGGCCCCAGCCGCGCGGGCCCTGCAGGTTCACGGCTCTGTCTGTATCTGGTCCCCGGCTGACGCACAAGTAGGAAGCCCCGGCTACCGGGCGTCAGCAGCGAAACCCTGGATGGCCCGCTCGCTGTGCTGCCCCTGCGGGCCTAGGTGGGATGGGGCAGAGACCCAAGTCAAGAGTTTTGCAAAGATGCGAAGTTGTGCCGTGATTTTTGCCCCCCCCCCCCTTTTACCACTTAGGGCAAAACAAATAGCGTTGTTGAAACATTACTGTATATAATGTTTATTTCATCAAATCAAAAACAAAAAAACAGGAGGCTTTCCGGGAGCCAAGTGTGATGGTTGGCTGCCCATTGGAGTGAGCGTCACTCTATTTTTTTTTTTTTTTTTTTTTTTGTGTGTGTGTGTGTGTATTTAGGACAGGGCATACAAGGTCTCACTGTGTGGATCGGACTTGTAGTGATCCTCCTGTTTACAACCTCCCAAGCGCTGGGGTTACAGTCCCATGCCACCACACCTAGTCTCAGTCGCCCTGTGCCCTGGGGGCAGGGCTGGCACGGCAGGCCCGGGGATTGAACCCTGGCCCCTGCATCTGCCTAAGCAGGTGCTTTAATCTGCCTAGCTATTTGGCCAACCCTGGGTCTTTCTTTTTGAGATGAGATTTATTGGTACAATTCAGATGTGCAGAATGACCGCATTCATCACAGGAGTGTGCTCCTGGACACGATGGATCTCACTTTGTCTCCCCCCTCCCCTCCCTGCAGTCCCTTTCCCTGTCCTTATTTACAAAAGCTTTATTTCTACATTTTTGTTCTTTTCTCATCATTTTTCCCTTTCCCTTCCTTCCTTTCCTTCTCCCTCCTCCTCAGTTCCTTTTTCCTTTTGAATAATTTCTTCCTGTTTCACAATATCTATTGTACGATTCAGGTCCTTATTTACTCCAGTTTTTACAACAGGAAGACAATGGGATATATATATACGTGCGTGTGGTCTATTTCTCAGAAGAGTATGGTTTCAAGGTGCAGCCACTTACTTAGAAATGTTTCAAGTTTATCCTTCTTTATGGCCAAGTAGTACTCCAAGGAGGGAGGGAGAGAGAGAGAGAGAGAGAGAGAGAGAGAGAGAGAGAGAGAGAGAGAGAGAAAGGAGAAATGTCCTCTTGAAGGTTTGTCTCTCATGTCACTGGTAGACATTGACATCTGTGATGTTTTACCCCAGCAAGCCGGCAGTGGCTTTATGGTAAAGCGGGACAGTGGGTAATCTCAGCGCCTGCACCTTTGCTTCCCCTGAAGCTCAGGCTATTTTCTGGCTTTGGGCTGGAACCAGGCTCATCCAGCCTGCAGCGGTCAGCACCCTTTAGTGGGCTTGTGCTCAGCCGGGAGCTGCTAGCTGGAGCCCGCAGTCGTTCTGAGTTCCAAGCCATGGCGCTGGTCCCCCTCAAGGCGGTTCCCGGCCAGCTGCTCCCTCCTGCCCCGTCTGCGCAGGCCATGGCGTCAGCTGCTCTGTCCCACTGTGCATGTCTCTGCGGAGACCTCTGGGCTGCAGCAGTCACCATGGGTCCGCAGGTCTGCACCGTCTCCCACGCCGTGACTCGGGGAAGGCGCCACCCGCCACTCCTTCATCCACGAAGCTTCCTTATTTGCTCTTCTCTGGGGCTTCAGTTCTGGCTTCAGCCTTCCTGAGTCCAGAGGATGGCGGCCCGATTTCTCTTCCTTGAGCTGCTGTGTCCCAGTGTGTGGACACAAATCGTAGAGAGACCCTTCCTCCGCGGCCTGCCGCTCTGCCGCCTTCCTGGAAGCCAGCAGCACACCACTGCACACAATAATGGCACCTTCCTTGTCTGGTCTTCAGGCGACGGACATGCGGACTGTGTCCAAGACTGAGCTAGGGCGAACTGTGCGGCTGTCAACATGGGAACTCAGATTTGCTGGTGTTTTTATTTCTTTGGAAAGATCCAGAAAGCGGATGCCGGGGGCGGCGGGGGGGCTTTAAACATGGTCGGCGTAGCTGAATCTGAGCGGGGCAGGGTGCTGCATGTCTGCAATCCAGCACCCTGGGAGGCTGAGGAGAGAGGGTCACAAGTACAACCCCCTCCTGGGTGAAAAACTGACTCAGACTTTTTCTCAAAATAAAAAATGAAAAGGAGTGGGGATGGAGCTCAGTACAGATCTCCAGTTTAACCAACAAAACTATAACTGTATCTCCTTCGTCCTACTATGGTTTCCTAAACCTTAGTAACTCTCTTAAATAATCTTTTTTAACTACATACCTTTGTGTCATCTAAACCATTACTCACACATTTTCTGCAATTTGACTTATATTTTAAAAGTAAATTGAATATGATTACCACATTTAGAAAATTGTTATTATTTCCCATAGACGAAAAGTAATGTTAAAGAATAAACCTGCATCCAAGGTAAAGAAAGACCTTACATCCCAGCTGGATTGTTTCGCCTGTCTGAAAGTCAGATGTGAGGCCAGTTCATTCTATTAAAAGATGTTAAAGCAGTTCTGGCATCAGCCTAAGGCTTTGTCTTTGATACAGTCAGAAATGCTGGGGGCCAGGGAGATGGCTCAGTGGAATAAGCACTTCCCTGGCAAGCGCAAGGGCCTGAGTTCAATCCTCGGTTCTGCCAAAATAAATAAATAAATAAACAAACAAATAAATAAATATTGACAAGAAAGGACAGGAAATTGCCAGGAAATAGCGTTCCCACTATCTTAGAGGTTGATTTGGTACATTGGGGCTCACTTATGTACAGGGTGAAGCCTCCCTGTCACCGCTGGTGGCCGTCTCAGGGTCTGTGAGACGCTGCATTCCCGTGCTGCTAAGTAGTTATTAATTGGATGGAAAATATTTGTGTCTCAGTTTGTCTTATTCCATCTATCAGATGCCACAGCAGTCTCTCAGTGATGGAGGAGTTACCTCATGAAGTGTTCTCCTGTCCTGGCACAACTCTTTGAACTGTTACTTCGTATTATTTTTATTATTATTCCTGTGCTCCACTTTATTTTTATTTATTTTTTGGTGGAACCAGGGATTGAACTCAGGCCCTTGGGCTTGCCAGGGAAGCGCTTATTCCACGGAGCCATCTCCCCAGTCAAGGCTTAGAGAAGTCGAGAAGCTTAGCTAAGTTCTCACAACTTGCAACCGGTAGGGTTAAAATTCAGATCTAGATGTAACGCTGTGCATAATAGCCTGAAGCAATTCGCCCCTAAGACTGAAGACACCAGAGTCTCTCTGGTCTTGCCTCTTAAACTCCCAGCTTCAATAGCTTAAGCAACACTTGATGTATAGGCAGTTTCTTCCTGTCAGCTAACCAGCACAGAAAACTCCTAGACGGGTTATGTTTTTCTTAATAGTAAGGGGAGACAGGGTTCTAGACTCAGGATCAACCACAGATGTGAACTAATCTGAGCTATAGTTTTACCCAGAGGAAACCTGGTGAATTACAGCTAGGTCATCTTGAAGAAAAACATAGCCCCCAAATAAGACAATCTATACTCTGAGTGAAGGGCCCACAGGGTAAACCTTATCTTCCAGTGAAGTCTCACTTTCCAGGTTGTTTGATACTATTGTTTTTATTGATGATACTGTTTTAGCTAAGGTGACATAGGTGTTGTGATCAATTGATCTTTCTTGTATGCCAATACCTAGATTGCTTGGGTAACAAGCAACAACAAAAATGAAAGTTATAAGAAATTAAAAAAGAAAAAGAATTTAAGCGTTAGCTGCTCCTTTCAATAGACCAGCAGAAATCACCAGTACAGTTATCTAAGCTAGTTCACAAGTACCACAGGATCATGATAAGGCATGATCCTGGGATACAGTGAAAAGACAAAAGACAGTTACGCTTAGAAGACATCTCTGAAAAGTAGTTACTTCTTAAGGTCTTGATGGCGGCAGTAAAGCTACCTACCAAAAATAATTCATAAGCCTCAATGCAGAAACTAAACAGCAAAAAGTGAAAAAAACATGCAAGCAAGACCCAACCTATGACCTCAAACTCATCCAAGGCACGTCAAGGGGGCACTGAGGAGGAACAGCGGAAACCCACCTCATGCAGTGGTGCCAGTGGACATGACAGAGCACACTGGTAAGCCTCACAAGAAACAAAACCAAGCTAATTAAAAAAAAAAAAAATGACCACAATGAAGCACAGGATTAGTACTCTAGAGTAGATTCTGTCTCGGGTGCTTTTCTCTCCTTGCTGAGACAAAATACCCGACACCCAACATTAAGGAAGGAAAAGTTTAGTTGGTTCACAGTTAGTGGAGGTTTCAGTCCGTACTCCGCTGGCTCCAGGCAGAACGGCACATGGCAGAGGGCAGCAGCTCATGGTGGAGGAAAACTGCGAAGAGCAAAAGGAGGAGCAGCAGCTGCAGCAGCTAGCGAGCCTTTTTCGCCCCTTTATATTGTATGCAGGCTGCTCACCCCAGGACGAGCACTCACACCATAATCCCCACGTTGGATCGTGAGTTAATCACAAACTCAGGAAGCCTGCCCCAGTGACTGCATGAGGCTTAGTGGGACAGCTAGACACAAGCAGACACAACGGATATGACAAATTAGATAGACACTAATACAATTACAGTGGGGGATAACAATATTCCACTACCATAAACAAATAGATCAATTAGACAAAAAAAAATTAATGAGGAAATATCAGATCTGAAACAAACTTTTTATATTTTGGGGGGTACCGGGGATTGAACTCAGTCCCTGGCACTTGCCAGGGAAGCGCTTATCCTGTTCAGCCATCTCTCCAGCCCCTTGAAACAAACTTTTTAACAAATGGACTTAACAGCTATCTACAGAATGTTCTACCTAATAACAGAACACCCATTCTTAGCTGCACATGGGACTTTTTCCAGAATAGACCATATACTAGTTTATAGAACATGCTTAAATAAATTCAAAGGAATTGAAATTATCCCATGCATATTGTTATGGTTTGTGTCTAGTTGTCCCCCCAAAGCCTCATGTAGTCATGGGGTGGGGACTTCTAGAGCTTGTGATTAACTCATGATCCACTGGGATTATGTGTGATCCAAGGCTGGGATTATGGGTTTTAGTACTGCTGGGATTATGGGTGTGAGTACTACATCCCACCCTGGGGCGGAGAACCTGAATGGAATATAACGGAGAGACAGACTTTCTTTAGCGATTGCTTTTCGTTGTTATTGTTGTTTGGTTGCCATGAACTGCTGCTCTTGCCCTGTGCCCTTCTGCCTTGGGGCCAGCTGAGTATGGAGTAAAACCTCCAGTAACTGTGAGCTAAATAAACCGTTCCTTCCTTCATTTTGGGTGTTGGGTATTTGTCCCAGCAGTGAGAGAAGAGTAAGTAAGACACATATTATCAGAGATAGTGCAATACAATTGGAAATTAATGGCAAATGAACCACAATAACTCTACAACATGAAAATTAAATAACGAACTCTCAAACAACCAATGGATCACAGATAAATTTAAAGAAGAAATTAATTTCTGCAATTAAATGATAATGCCAATACAACACACCAGGATCTACAGAATGCAATGAAAGCAGTCCTATGAGTGAAACTGTTCTTCTTCTTCTTCTTCTTTTTTTTTTTTTTTTTTTGTATTTAGTATAAGGTCTCAGGGTCTCACTACACAGATCAGACTGGTAGCTATCCTCTTGTTTTCAACCTCCCAAGCAATGGGATTATAGGTGCGAGCCACCACTCCCAGTCTCACCATTCCCGGTCTTGATCTCCATCTCAGTGTGTCCCAGGGTGGGGCCCGCACAGTACACCCTGTATTGAATCCCAGTCCCTACGTCTGCCTAAGCAGGTGCTTTAATCCACTGAGCTATCTGGCTAGCCCTGAGTGAAATTAACAGCAGTTAATTCTCACATGAGAAAAATAGAGCAAGCTCTAATAAATAACTGAATGTTGAAACTTAAAGTTGTATAAAAAGAAGAACAAATTCAACCAAAAGTACACAGGAGGGTAGTAATTATAAAGCTCAGGTAGAAATTACTGCAACAGACTAAGAAAACAATACAAAGAGTCAATGACTTCCAGAGTTGGTTCTTTGAAAAATTAAATAAAATGGACAGATACTGGGAAGTTGGGAAAACATGTTCATTTGGGAAGAGGAACAGCAAGCAGGGAGGCAGAAGGAAAGGAGAGAAGAATAAAAAAGAAAATGGAAGAGAAAAGGGCATATCTTTTGTAAATGAGGAGGAAGGGAGCAAATGGGAAAGAAGAGTGAAGATAGATCATGCACAGGGACAAATTCCATATCGTGAGCATGATCAATATGTATGATAATATGTAGAAATAAAAAGTACAAAGTTAAAACATTCCTTTAGGTTAGCAAAAAGAATTGAGGCAGCTTCAGCAGGCATGGCGATGCAATTGGTAATTCCATCACTCAGGAGGGTGAGGCAGGAGGATCACCCAGGGTCCTTAGCCACCATCAGGCACCCAGTCCATTCGAGGCAGGCTGAGCTACATGGGAAGATTCTGTCTCAGAAAAATTAAAAACTAAATTGAACATAAATGTGGAGGTGCCTGTCATTCTTCAATAAACTATTTTCTAGAAGCACACATCCATCTATCAGTGAATAGATGTTCCATTGGAACATTCACTCATGCATTCAGTTATCCAGCTGCTCACACATCTGTTCAGGTACCCAATCATCCAGTTACCTAGCCAACAATCCATGCATTCATGCATCCATGCATCCACCCCCCACCCCCCCCATCCATCCATCCATCCACTCTCCATCTACCTACCCAACGATCCATTCATACCTTCTTGTCTTCTAATTTATCAAGTGTTTACCATATGCCAGGTGCTCAATGCTAAGATTACAAAAGAAAACTAAGGTAAAAAACAGTATGATTCCTGCCTGGCTCACAAAGCAACAGGAAGAAAGGCATGTGTCTAAACTGGGAAAAGTTCAAATAGCAATAAACCACTGAGGGAACCTGGAGGCTGAGGAGGGGCCTTCCCCCAGCCTATGGTGGGGAGAACACCTCCATGAAAAAGTGTCTTATAGCTGGGCGTGGTGGCGCATGCCTGTAATCCCAGCACTCAGGAGGCTGAGGCAGGAGGATTGTTGTGAGTTCGAGACCAGCTTGAGCTACAAAGTGAGCTTAAGGTCAGCCTGAACTGCATAGTGAGACCCTGTCTCAAAAAGACAAGACAAAAAAAAAAAAAAAAAAAAAAAAGTGTCTTATAAACTGAGGCTTGCACTTACAAAGAGGTATTGATCAGGTTGAAGTCAAGGTCTGGCTAAGCAGAGAAAGATGCCTGTACCGAAGGCCCATTGTAAGGAGTGCTTTGGGCGACCGGTGCTGGCCTAGGTTTTTGGGGGGATGTCAGTCTTGATCTGTGCATATGCAGGCTCTCATGGGCTCGCCCTGCCCGAGGAGTTACATTTTCCTCTGTGTTTACCCTTCTGATGTTGGCTGAATCTTGGTCAATATTGTCCCGGTGTGTTTGGCACCAGGGTGAAACCCCACCGTCTTACTCAGAGCAATTAACCTTCGGTGCCCAGCCCAGCCCTCCCTCGGGAGCCCAAGGACAGAGCCGAGTGCTCCCCTGGCTGCGTTTCCTGGCTGCGGCAGGTAAACTTCCAAGGTGGACTTCTCCCCCCTTCCCTGCCAGACAAACAGGGCGGAGGCACTAGAGGAAGTCTGAGGTGCTAGAGGAAGTCTGAGGTGCACCCCGGACAGGGTTGGCTTTTTTTCTTTTTTGCACCTTCCGGGCATCCCCCGCCGAGGCTGTCTTCTCCAGGCCTCCTTTTGAGTGTGAAGCTGAGGCTTGAAAACCAGAATTTGTTTCCTTTGTTGGGTCTGCGCTGACCCAGATCTCCATGGGCAGGGAGACACCAAGAGATGAGGGTGAGAGCTCAAAAGTTTATTGAACCACGTGTGGGACCCCGCACCTAAGGTGGTTGCGGAGTGCCGAGCTGTCCTTACAGGCAGGTTTATAAAGGCAAAACCCACAAAATTAGGGGGAGGCAAGCGAACTACAGAAGCTAATTGCATTGGTTAATAGGGGTTGACCTTTACATTGATTGGCTCAGTGAGGGGGATTTTTTCTGACAGAATAACATATTTCTGTAATGCTTGGGTGACCTTGGGGGAGCATCTTGTGGTCGTTAGGGGGTAAGAGGGAAACTTGAGCAAGCAGGTTACAGAAGCCAATAGCAATTGTTCCTTTGTCAGGATTGATTGAGGGCCACCTGGGGGTTGCTGAAGCTTTAGAGCAACCTTGTGGCTGCCTAGTTGCGCGTAACATTTAGCAACAGGTGAAACAAAGGGCTAAGATAGAGCCAGTCTAGCGTGGGGCTGGGTGTTGTCTTGGGACTTTTTATTTTTACCTTTACACCTTCAGCCTCAAAGACTGCCGCCTGATCATATGAGCCCTCACTGCTGGCTTCAGCAGAGCCGTGGCTGCTCAGATGTGCCCCCTGCCAGGGCCATAATCTGTGACATAGGTTTTGTTCATCAGCCTAAGGACAAAGCCTGACACTTTGGGACTGCAGAGCCTGTGTGATCTTGGGTGAGTTAGTTAAGGCCTCTGTTCCTCCGTGTCCTCCACTTGTCATGCTGGGCAGGAAACCAACAGCAAACGTCTTCAGTCTTTATGAAGACCCTACAAGTTAATATCTGAGATAACAACTTTTGGCATACAGTAAGCACAGAAGTATTTGTTACATATAATAGAAATAGAGAGCAATGTTGAGGTCAGATTTTATTTTTTTATTTTATTTTATTTTATTTTTTTTTTGTCTTTTTGAGACAGGGTCTTGCTATGCAGTTCAGGCTGGCTTTAAGCTCACTTTGTAGCTCAGGCTGGTCTCAAACTCACAACAATCCTCCTGCCTCAGCCTCCCGAGTGCTGGGATTACAGGCATGCGCCACCACGCCCGGCTGAGGTCAGATTTTAAATGCAGAAGTCGGACAGATTTAAAGATTAATGTGAACTCTGCCATCTTTTTGGGGGAGGAAATATATGTTTATTATTACTATGTCATTCCATTCAAATACTGGAAAGAAAATCATTATGTTAACAATGTTAAAGATTCTAGGAGACTGATACAGACATACAGCCTTCATGTAGAAAGGCTATTTAGGCAGTGCCACTCAAAGCTATTATTGGAAATAATAAATTTCAGTAATTACAATAATAAGCTTAGCTTTAGAACACACTTGTGCATCAAGGAGTCATCTGCCATCTTTTTGGCTGTGCAGTCCTGGGTAAGTCACTCAGAGTCTCTGGCCTTATGCCCACCTCGGTCTCTGCCCAGGTGGGGATCCCAGGGGCTCATCCCCTTAGGACTGCGTAGGGCTCAGTGTTCATGCTCCACTCCGCACTTGTTTTGATCACTGGTGTTGTACTCCCACAACATAATTCCATTGGAGTTGGTCAAAATAATGACAATAAAATATTTCACTTTTGGTTTTCAAAGGTATGTTTGCAAGTATAAAATGCAAAGAGGATGGATTTTTTTTTTTTCTTTCAGTCCTTCAATTAGTCCAGTTTCTTATACACTTGATCCTTTTTATTCCTTTTAATGTGGAATAAGATGTTATTTAATTTTGTTCTTCCATAGCTAATATTTTTTATGTATATGTTTTAACCATTTTTTTCTTTATAATAAGTTTTGGAAAATTTTTGTGTATCTTGGTATGATTTTATTTAAATTTCCTGTGCAAAAGGTTCATTTTTCTTGGAAATGTGGTATTGTAAGTTGAACTAAATTCAGGAATTTTAAATCTTTAAATATTTATTGTCTACTCCTTTCAACTTTGAGAATTCTAATTATATGAATATATAAAAAAGAAAGGAGCAGTTAATACTTATAATTTTTATTTTTACTCTGAGTTTTTCCTTTCTTGAATTTCTTATAACTTCTTAGTTATTGTTTTTTTAAAAAACAAAACTTATACGTTTATAACTGGCAATCTGAAAAACTAATTTGCACATAGCATCATGTAAAACAGCAGCCGTTGTTGGATTCCTATTACTTTGTTTAGTGAAATCTTGTATCATGCTGTTTTCTTCTATCACTATTTTGTATTCTTTAGAAATAATAATAAAAAGTAGAAACAAGAAAAAAAAGACAAAATGAGATAGGTAAAAACAAGGGCAGCCTCCTCACTGCCGCAGTTCCGACGTTGCTTCACGTCCTCGGGTGCCCAGCGAGCGCGGCATCTGTACAGCCCTGCGACACAACGGTGGGTCGTCAGCTTGAGCATCCGGTGACCCTGTCCAACGGAAACCAAGAGCTAGTGACAACTTCTCGGGGGTGGCTTTGGATCCCCACCAACTTCCAGGGAGAGGAATGCAGTTCAGTTTCTGGGACCCCACGGGGACGCCCGGCGAGCCAGGGAGCTGTGCTAGAAGGCAAAGGCGGAGCGCGGAGCGCGCAGGAGGTGACCCGTGCTCCAGGTGCGCGGCGCGCAGGACTGCGCGGCGGAGAGCGCTCGGGAGGCGATACGCACCCCGAGAGCAGGCCTCGCCCACGGTCCTTCACTCTGGGCGACTCAGGCAGGAGGGTCACACGCTCCAGCCAGCCCTGGCCATATAGCAACTTGGCAGACCCCATCTTGGAATTAAAAAGGGGCTGGGGCTTTAGACAGGGCGAAAGCTCTGGGTTCGATTCCATTGGAAATCCCCCTCCCCTAATAAAGCACGGCGACTCTTTGTTGAAGACGCCACCTGAGGGCCCCTGCCCTCCTCCTCCCTTGTGGTTTCCTGCCTGACATCCCCACTGGCCGAAGCTGGCAGTGAACAGGCTACGGTGGAAACGGAGCCAGGCGGCACCTCAGCGCCCCGCAGAGGTGGCTCTGAAGAGCTGTGGCAGCGTCCCTGGGCTGCAGAGCTGGCAGCTCCTGCTATGAGGAGAGCTTGCCTGGCGAAACCGCCAGAGTACTGCGCTGCTTTGCCGTCCAAGGAGCACCATTAGGACTTTGAATTGCAGAGACCACATAATAGAATGTTAAGTGTTTACTATTTTAGTTAATTTTTTATACTCTTTTTGCCAGCTCAGCCCACCCTGGGGGTGTGGCTGGCGTGGCATGTGGTACTGGGGATTGAACTGGGGTCTCTTGAGCCTGCTTGAGCTTGCCTAAGCAGGCGCTTCAGACTGCTGAGCTATCTCGCCGGCCTACTATTTTACTTCATTGGTACACATTGTAGCACATAACACATCGCTCGCCTTTCTTTGCCCCATTTCTGTCTCTGGTTGTGTGTGTGTGTCCCCTTCTTTGTACATTTGCAGTACACAGACAGTGTTCACACCCCTTGTGTGGGGTTGGCATGCACACATAATGCATCCCTATTCCTTTTCTTCTCCCTCATCGCTACCCCCAAGTTTTAGTTAATGTAGTTTTGCCTGGGTTGGGTCTGGCTGCTGTGCTCACCTTCCTGTTGCTGTCTGTGGAGGTGAACCCGTTGTGCCCCTTTGACAAAATGCTCTGCTCCTGGATTAGCTGCTTGGTTTTGACCCTAGTCTCATTCAGGGACTTCATCAGCAGAGTTTCACCCCAGGACTGTATGCCAGGCCTGGGCTGGGTGTGGAGGGGTGCGGGGGGTGGGGACAGGAGAGCACAGAAGCTCTCTCACACACTCACCAGGCCTGGGCTTTGGTGGGCTTGCAGGACTCCCAAAAGGGTGGTGGATGTTCTTACAGGGCAGCCTGTGCTGGGTCTGGGGCCGCAGGGCAGGGCCAGAGAACACCGGGAAGGGTCTCTCTTGCATGGCAGGCCTAGAAGTTCTCAACTCACTCCTTTTGAAAACAAAAATTGAAATGTAAGGCTGTGTAAGACCTGTTTTTAAACTGTACGGTATCTTTTTTTTTTTGTATAGTTAACACATTATCGAATGTGTCTTTAGATAGCCATGTCCTGGTGGTATTTTCAATAGCCACTAACCTTGGCTGGTACCATCGGGGGTTGTAAATTGGCATGGAAATTTAAGGCAGGTTCTTGTTGGTGCACAGGACAAATTAGTTATATATGGGGACAGTAGTTTTTCATCTTCAGTCATCTCTGGTGCAGCTTATATGAAATAATTGTTGTTCTGTTAACTGAATACCACTCTGTAATTGAAAAAAAAAAGTTGCAAGTTTTTTGTTGACATTTTGATTGCTCCTAATACAATTTTTTTAATTTAAAAAAAGGAAATAAATAAGTGGATGTAGTTTGTTGGGTGTGCTCCTCCCTCTTTTCAGCCAAGATGCTTATTTACAAATAGGAAAAGTCTTCAGACGAAGGGAAGAAATAAATTATTAGAAAGAATTAAACAAACTTCAGGGCACCGTGTCCTTGACCTCCTGGAATGATTTGTTCTGTGATCATTTGCTTGTTCAAAGCCGACCCTCACAAACCTCACCCTCCCCACCTCCCGCATCCTTCAAAGCAAAAGCATCTGTATACAGTGGTGCTGCCTGCAGATGCACAGCAATGAGCGCCTCTGACGATCCCAGCCCACAGTGTGCGTGGAGCTGACCAAGACCCGTGAGTTGCCGCCTCAGAGTCGGGCCCTCTCGCCAAAGCTTAGGCAGGGAAAGGAACCGTCTTGAGTACAACATAGCCGGCTGGCGCATGCTCAGTTGCTGAAGCAATGTGGGTGGACAGCGGAAACGGTGGGAGCAGACCACCCAAGAATCTCAAAGGTGTCTCTGAGGATGAGAGAGGAGGGGGATCCATGTGTGCACCAACGGAAAGGGATGCGAACGTCCCCGGGCTGCTGGAGGCAGCCTCCTTGTGGGATCCAAGCAGCCAGACCCAAGGCAGGTGAAACTACATGAACTGGAACTTGGTGTATCAATACCTGAATTTCATAAGGTGCTAAGGTTAGAGCACCAAAGCTCTGCACCAAAGGTCAGAGGTCAGAGCTATAAGAAATGACAAAAACAAGGAGCCAAATGCAATCTCAGTCCTCAAGCACACCCGGAACAGGTGCAGAGGATGCTAGCTCAGCTGAAATGTATGAATTAATAGAGTCAGTCATAAAGAAACAATAGGAGAAAGTTATAGAGGAACTCAGAGAAGAATTTATTTCTGGAATAAAAAAAGAAGTATCTGAATACATAGCATCTGAAGCAATGAATCAAATCCAGAAACATATGGGGGAAACCCAATGCCCACCCAGAACAAGTGCAGAGAACACTAGTTCAGCTGAAATGTATGAATTAACAGCGTTGCAAGCAAAGAAACAACAGCAGAAAGGTAAAGAGGAGCTCAGAGCAGAAACAATTTCTGAAATAAAAAAAGAAATCTTTGAAATCACAGCATCTGAAGTAAAAAATCAAATATGGAAATATATGGAGGAAACCCAATGTGGAAAAAACTCTGCAGTGAAAGAATTAATAGCTACCTCTAAATAAGACATTGATAAAAAATAGCGGAGATCAGAAATATGACGGATTCCTTGAATGAGCAACACAGGAAAGAAATAGATCACATGAAGCAGAATCAAAGAGATATAGCAGAACTTAAAATCTCAAACACAAGCCTACAAAAGGAGTGAGTTGTGCACAGGGGGGTTAAATGCTTTATAGACAAGAAAAAACTGCATCAGAACCAACTTATTCATCATCATCCTTTTCTTCATCCTCCTCCTCCTCTTCTTCCTCCTCCTCTTCCTTCTTTTTCTTGCTTTTCTCAGCTTTGCTGACTCCCTTTTTTGCTGCATTAGGTTCTCCTTTAGCCCGGTAGGCAGCGATGTCCTTTTCGTCTTCTCCTGCAGCTTAGCACCCTCTTCACGTATGGCCGCTGTCATCTGCTGCAGCACTGTTCCATGTTTCTCCAAGTTTCTTTGCGGCATCACCCATGGGGAGGCCAGGATGTGCTCCTTGATTTTTGGGCGACACTCAGAACAGAACAAGAAGAAGGCTGAAGGAGGCCTCTTGGGTGCACTGAGATCCTTGAACTTCTTTTTTGTTTCTCCTTTAGGAGGAATACAAGTTTTCATTTCTCTTTCATAATGAGCCTTGTCTGTCTTTGCCATATCCTTAAATTTTCCTTTTTCTCTGTCAGACACGGTCTTCCCCCTCTCTGAGCACTTCTTAGAAAACTCTGAGAAGCTAACAGAAGCATCCGGGTGCTTCTTCTTGTGCTCCTCTCGGCAAGTTTGCACAAAGAATGCATACGATGACACCTTGCCTCGCGGCTTCTTAGGATCTCCTTTGCCCACATTTACTTCTTTTCTTCAGCGAGGTGCAGAGTCATGCAGTGCCCATCTGGTTCTCCCTTGCCCTGGCACTGTCTCTATGGAGTTCAATGTACTGCCACATATTTATTTACCCAGAATCCACAGATGCACAGCCCCAGGGTGGTGAAGCAGCTAACAGGATAGAACATCTGTGCACCCTCCTCTTCTCCATGACTGTGCTTAGGACTCTGGCCTCCGGCCTTGAGCCTATTGCCTGGCAGCCACTGAGGTCTGAAACACATAGTGTACAGGCTGAGGCTGAAGCAGGAGGATCCCCTGTGTGGCTCCCTCTGATGCAGGGAGAAGAAATTTTTCAGGAATCCTAGCAGGGTTCCCTTTCATAGGTGAGCCGTTTGCCTTACCGGCCAGCTGCAGCCAAATTGCAGGCAAACTGCAATACCACGCTCACACGCTCCAACTGGCCTGAGGCCACAGGCATTTGCCCTGCGGCCAGATGTGTTGCTGCCCGCACAAATACACAGGGTGCTGCTTGCAAAGATTGCAACAACACTGCATGTTGTGACCTATTCATTATCATGGCCAGGACATTTATGGAGAGGTCTGCTTCTACGTGGGTGTTTTGAAACAATGAGAAGGACTTTAAAATATTAGCCCAACTGCCCAGGGCTTATATGCATCTGAGCTGAAATTTTGCATTTGGAGGTCAAGATTTTCAAATATTTCAGAGACATTATCTAGGTTTTTCTGGCGTTGGAGGTGCACAAAGGGTCAGGGAGGGGGCGGGGCTGAGCACTGAGGAGCGGGAGGGATTCCCTTCACCCTGATGGGCAGAGCTTGGGTCCAATACCAAGCAAAGGGAGGGGCTGTCTCTGGGGGTGCCAGAGGTTAGCACACCCTTGCCCTTGGTGTCCCTGGAGGACGGTGGCTGTGGGTGCCTGTGGGATCAGGCTGCTGAGCACCAAGGATCTGGAAGCAGCAGTGGGTCCTTCCTTCCCCCTCCCTCTCTACCTTCCTCCATCCCCTCCTTTCCTTCTGGTGCTGGGGATTGAACCCAGGGCCTTGGCACTGAGCTACATCTCCAGCCTTTTTATATCTTTACTTTCAGACAGGGTATTGTGTTCCATCACTAAACAGCCCAGGTGCCAGGCTTTGCTCCTCCTGACTCCGCCTCCCAGAGTGCTGAGGTTACTGGGACTGCAGTGAGGGTCTCGGCCCTGGATGTGGGCTCATGACAACTCTTTGCTACGAACAGCAGCCCTGAGCCCAAGCACAGCATGGAAGCTCTGCCGGTAGTGCAAGAGCCCGCGTGGAGCAGAGACAATTGCAGAAACGCAGGTGATCTGTGACTGCCGAGGCTCAGTGTTCTCATCTGTAAAATGAGAATCATTATGGTGTCTATCTCACAGATAGAAGTATGCAGAATAACATGCTAGCAGTGCTCAGGGCCAGCGGGATAGCTCAGTGGTCTAAAGCGCCTGCTTTGGCAAACTTAGGCAGGTGCAGGGGACCAGGGTTTGATCCCCCCACACCACAAGCTGTGCTAGCCCCACCCTTAATGTGCGCTGGGCCTGCCCCACCCCCTCAAAAAAAAATCAAGTTGTCATGGTAGAAGTGCTTAGCTCAGTGCCTGGTACGTAATGAAATCAATAAAAATGGCCATTAGGCTATTCTTAGTTTCTAATACTGCAGGATTCTAGGCACAGGACTAAAACTGAGTTTTTAGCAATTGAGTTGGTAAAGTCTTGGAATACCACTAATTTTTAAAAAGGAAGATATATAACATATTTTTTGAAACTCAGTGTTGTGGAAAAGTCCTATCCACTACCTCAAGGAATCAGTCCTAGCCCTCTTGGAGTGCAGCCCTTCTAGCCCTTCCCTCCCTGGGACAGTCACACCTGTACCCAGCTACCCCACCTGTACCCCGAAAGACACTGTGCTTTAGACAGTCTGTCTCTGTCTTTCAGCTTCACAGGTGACATATGAACATGAATAATCTTGTCTCACTTGATTGTTACAAAAAAAAAAAAACAAAAAACCCAAAAAACAGTTCATAGAAGGGAGGCCTTGAAGTTTTGTTGGAAAACTTAGGATATACTTATATACTTTATGAAAACTCATTCATAGAAGTGCACCAACTCACAGCCCTGAGAAAATTTCCATATAACTTCATGTGACTCTTGGCTTCAATTTTATTTTGCTGGATTCTGATGGACTAAAACCTTTTATTGTAAGGCACCATCTTGACTTCAAGAATGGTAATTGGATCTTGTTATTATTCTTAGGTTGAGGGGTTTACATACAGGCCTGAAGAAGCCCAACCAATCAGAATTGGAACTGGAACCTGATCTACACCTTCTCTGGTACCTGCGCACAGACCATGATGCCTTGCTGCCTCCCACAATGCACCTCTTTGAGAGTGGGTAGCTCAGGGTCCTGTGCAGCTAGAGCCCTGCTTCCTTTTAATGGACAGCTGTCAGGTCTCACACACTGACTTTTAACACAGTGGTTCTCAGGCTGGCTTCCAGGAGGAATCCTCCCAGCTGCCCACCTGGGGATTAAATTTACAAAGCTCTGGGGTGGGTCTGGCCAGATTCACTTAGACTTATTTTTACGTTTGCACAGTTGATTGGGGTGGGCTGAGAATCTCTGAAGGGACCAACCCCATGGGCTCTTGTTTCTTCTACTTCTGGGAGCTGAGATCACAGAGCACATCAGCTAATTAGCTGGGCCTTTATCACCAAGCTTAAATGAGATGTACAAGCCCAAACCCAAGGCACATTATGAAAGCAAGCCTGTGTGCAGGGCAGTGTTCTTTCAGTTCCCAGTGCTGCCCAATTTCCCCCAGGGTGCTCTCAGGTGCATAATTTTACTCTTATCACTGGCTGTGGGGACACAGTAGACATGGAGCGTGCTCTCCCAATCTTGCCTGGGACGCCTGTCCACTTACACGAGCATCCCCTCAAGGACAGAAGGACTCCCACTGGGCAGCTTTCTAGCTGGACTCTGAATCTACTTTCATAATTCCTGCTTTCTCTTTTTGTGTAATTATTTCAATGCCCCGGGTCATGAGATCTTCCTGGCAATTGGAAGCCTGCCCTCTTCTCCTGCCTGCAATATAAAGAGCCCAGAGAATACAGTCAAATTGAATTTCCTGCCTTGAATAGATTGAAGAATTTATGAATAGTAAGTGGTTTCTCTGCATGAACAATTTATTCGTGCAGCAAGAGAGCAGCCCTTCATGAATGATGAAGACCGTCCTCAATTAAGTGGGGTTCATTTCCTTCTTAAGACACAGCATTAAGAATTCATGGTTGGTTTGTTTCCTGATATGAAGGAAAATAGTCACTTCCCAAGTGGCATCAATTTCCACTGTACACGTTTAGATCACAAATAAGAATGGATACCTCCTACTGGTTTCTAGACTTGAAAATGCCATACTTCTATGCAAAGGCTCTTGGGAGTTTATTATGATTTCTTAGCTAACTTCTGTGTGTCCTGCTGTGAAGTGGACGGCAAAGCCCATCTCCTGGTGGAAGGCCAACATGTTGAAAGAAAATGGCAGGTGCCAATTTTACAGCTAGCTTTGACATTCTTGATTCTTCATTTCTCCTCTCTCTCTCTCTCTCTCTCTCTCTCTCTCTCTCTCTCTCTCTCTCTCTCTCTCTCTCTCTCTCTCCTTCTCCTTCTTCTATGTATTTGGTTGTTGCAGTGTCTTACTGCACAGCTCAGACCCATAGTGGTCCTCCTGCTTTCAGCTTCCCCAGCACTGGAATTACAGGCATATGCCACACCTGGGCTCTGGCCAGCTCAGCCTACCCCGGGGCGGAGGCTGGCACAGCATGTGGTGCTGGGGATGGAAAAGTTGCACCTAAAGCACGTTTTAGAGGTCTGTTTCTGGGAGGAGTGATTTAATTCTGGAAAAGATAATTTGGTGGGCCGCTCCTCTGTCTAGTTCTCTAATTTGTGAGTCAGTGTAGTGTGCAGATTTAGAGCAGAAACTCTGGGGCGCAGGTTACCTGGTCTCCATCACTTTTTGACACACGATTTGAAGCACGCACGGAGGAGCGGCATGCACACACAGGCGGCACGAGTGACCACAGATGCCCGGCCTATTGCAGGGGAGGAGCTTCACTGCCCGGGTTAATTTCCCCGGGCTGGTCAGACAGCGCATGTGCTTCTTGGGGTCACCAGCAGGTGGTGGACTTGAACCATATTTTAGATGGGCAGGGTCCTGCGCGCCTCCGGCTTTGGGTTTTGTGACGCAACAAAAATTCTCTTTTTTTTTTATCCACACCCAGAATCAGGAGCATATGGAATTCAGAGTGGTTGTACTTGTCGTGCAATGCCATAGAGCAGCAGAGAAACGCTTGTGCAGGATGGCGTCCTGCTCCTCCATAAAAGCTCTGCTTGCATGTCTGCTGGTGTCCCCTGAGGGTGAGGAGGGGCGTGGCAACTTCAGGCTTCTTGTTATTAAGCAATAAATGTCCCCACGCCTTAAGACAGCCATGCATTTGGTGGCGGTCATATAAGAGAATGAAACTCCCAACTGAAAGATGCCTGGGCCTCGTTTGTGTTCTCTAAAACCGAAGAATGAATTTTAGGAATAAAGGAAGTTAAGAGCAGAGTAAGGGGGAAAGAAAGCTTCTGTCTGAGAGAAGGACAGAAGGGGGTACCAAGCAGGCCCCCGAAGCTGTGTCTTCCAGGGATATTTATAGAGTAAAACCATGTGATGAGGCGGGTCTAAGGTGGAGAACATGGGAACTCGCCTAGGCAGGCAGGAGGTGGGACAAAACTATGGTCAAGTGCTGAGATTACGAGCACAATCACTCAGGTAATATTGATTAAATCCAGGACCAAATGGGGAAGTGAGTCACCCATGTAGCAAGGGGGCATGGATACAGAACCAGGCTTTTCCTGTAGGGGCCAGGTTAGTGACTTCCAGGTGTCGTAAGGTGAGAAATACATTTAGAATAGCAATCTTGGATGCCCATCTTTAGGGAGGTATGTGGCTGCATTTGTTTACTCTTTTGTCTTGAGATCCGGCCCACAGCAGGGGTCTGTTTCTCCCAAAGTTGTAAAGTCATCTTGTGTGGAAGGGCCTGGGCCTGTCTGACTGCCTGTCATACTTTTATCAAACTCAGCGGCCTGCAACAGCAGGAGATCTCTTTCCTTGGAGTAGAGAGCTCAGGTGCTGGAAGGGAAGAGGGCAGGATGCTGCAGGGACTCCCCAGGTGATTGCAAAGGGCTGTGGGAAAGACCAAGGAGGAGCCCTAACCGGAGCCACCCTGAGAGAGGACAGAGCTCAGGAGAAGACAAGGGCTTATTTAAATCAGCGTATATGCTGTTAAGGGGACGGTGGGGTTAGGGCTGGAGTTTCTAAGGGGATACGGGTGCTGTCAGGGTGAGAGATCAGGGTTTTTGTCAGAGTTCGAGGAGTAGAAACAGGCCCTGGGAGCAGACACGACTGTGCTAAGAACATCTTCCCTGGATCACCTGGAACCTCGTGGGTCCTCCCAGAGCAGCTGCCACAAGCTGAGGATCATGTTTACAGTTACAATCTTTGCAGACCTTCCCTCTGGCTTACGGAAGGCCTCTTAGGTAAGGAGGCCAGCGCACACTGCATTTTAGAGAATGGGGACTGGTGGTAACAGGAGTGAGTGGGCCCTGCACTGAGAGGTTTCTGCTCATCAGCGAGGCTGTTTTATGATCACCAAATCAGGGGACTTCGCTGGAAAGGCTTCTGACCCTTTTGTCCTTGTGTTACCCGTGGGCTGGTGTTATAAGAGGAAAGTTCTCCCGGAAGGAGTGGTGTGCCACTTCAATACGTGCTTTGCTCTGCCACTCTGGGAAGGCCTCACTCCTGTGCCTGCGCCTGAGCCTGCACTGCCCACGTGAGTACAGATGCCTACAAGGTACGGCAGCGCTGGGCCCCATCCGCCATGCCTGTAGTATTAATTTCATGCTTTGCTGACTCCTGTAGCCATGTAAGAATTTCAAGGACACAACAGTAAGAGGTATAAAGGGATTTACTAGGCAGAAATGTAAAGGCGCACACTCAGAGAAACAATGTGGGCCTCTAGTGAGAGGGACATCTTATAGTGGTCCTGGGATGTGTTCCAGAGGGGTGATCTAGGACACAAACCATCCTTGAGGTTTTGGGGAAGAAGCCCTAGCCCCTCCCATCTGTTCTGTACTGTGGAGGATTGAAGACTTTCTCCTTTCTGGTTATTCACCAGCAGCTGACCCTGCCACTAGGGGGTGCCTTGGTTCCCTGTAGGGCTTTCTTCCTTATCCCTCCCAGTTGGCTCTGACAACATCTTATGTGATGCAATACAATAAGCATATAACCTATCCAAGGGGCTATCTGATCCTGCATTCCACCCACACCAAAGGTCTTACATATGGTGTGTGGGCAGGGGTGGAAATCTTTGGGGCAGTCGGAGAATGGATCACAGCCTGAATCTAATGCAGTCTTAGAAAGTTTGAAGTGCATTATTAGTTTATTAATTTATTTTCCTTTTGGTACCAGGGATTGAACTCAGGACCTTGCGCTTGTGAGGCAGGTGCTTATTCCACCGAGCTATCTCCCTGGCCCCCTGCTTTATTAGTTTTTAAGAAAATACACTGACTTACATATACTTTGGTATGAGCCAAAGAATATATTGGTCAGGTTTTGGAGATTAAAACTTTTCAAAAATGGGAGAAACATGTTTTAGTTTTGCAATGGATTGAAATGACTATAAAACATCTATGAATATATATATTCATCACACACTGAATATGTTTAAGGACTTGGGCAGGGTTTCGCTTCTTTGTTATTTCCTAACATACAGAGAGCAGCTGTTTGGAAAACCTAGAGAAGAAGGGGAACAGAATGGCCAAAGTCAAGGACCTTGGATTACAGCTGGGTTCAAGTCCTGAATTGGCAATTTCTTATTCTTAATGGTTGGAGGGCAGGAAGAAATGTGGAGAATGAAAGAGAAAGGAAATATATATGGGGAGGGCCAGGGAGATGACTCAATAGAATAAGCACTTGCCTGGTAAGCACAAGGGCCTGAGTTCAATCCCCGGCTCTGCAAAAATAAAGGAAATATATATGGGGACTAAAAGGGACAGGAAATTCTTACTGGACTCCACACAGTCTGATCAGACAAAACATGATTTTTTTAAAAAAATGTATTTGGTACAGGGTCTCACAATGCAGCTTAGACTCATAGTGATCCTCCTGTTTTCAGCCTCCCCAGGGCTTGGGATACAGGAGTGTGCCACCACGCCTGGACTCGATTGCAGGCCCACCTTGGGGCATGGTTGGAGTGCAATATGGTACCTGAGATCGAACTCCAGTCCCTGCACTTGCTTAATCAGGCACTTAGTCCACTGAGCAACCTCGCCAGACCAAAGCATGATTATTTTTATTATAAAAAAAAAAAAACACTGAAATTACCAGATGAGAGATTATTGAGAAACTCCAACTTGCAGCCCATCTGATGCAAACATCTCACTCCTGGCTTCCACTTCCCATCTCTGTCAGCTCATTCTGCGGCTTCTTCATCTGCTTGTTTCTGCCTGGGAGGTCAGTGTGCAGCCTAATCCTGGGTACCCGGATGCCTGCTTGGATGTCACCTCGGCCCTGACTGCCTGTCCCCCTTGGGCAGCCTCCTCCCATAGCCTCTCCAGCCCTCTTTTCTGCACGTGGTTATTTTTCCTGGTACTTCCGCTACCTGACAGTGTGTTTGACTTGTTATGTCTTAACTTGCTTATCCTCTATACTTTTCCTAAGTGTTAAATTCCCAGGAGGACACGTTTGCTGTACTATTTTAGGAGCTAGGGTTGGAAGTGCATTTGACCATCATAGCTACCAGTGTCACTGGGAGCTTATTAGAGGTGTAGGTGGTAGAGCTCACCCAACCCTCCATGGACCACGTTGGAAGCTCTGGAGGGGGACCCGGCCAGTGCTGGGGAGTGGTCATGCAGGGCCCGGCTGAGGTTCTAGCAGTTACAGCAGCGCTTGGCTCACACAAGTGTGCAAACGGGGCAGCATTGACTGAATATGAGTTAATGTAGAGGTAATCTTAGTCTACTGTTTGCTTTTCTTTCACAGATTCTGAACTGGGACTTGCTTAGCTAACAAATTTTTATGTTTCAAATGTTAATATGTCTTTGCCCATTGCTCATAATTGCTCACGCTTCGCCTCACATAGTTATGTTTCATGGTGCTGTTAAAATTGCTTGCAGTTGCTTATGCTTTGTCTTTGACATGGTTTTGTCAAAATGTTGCTCAAAATGTTGGTAAATCTAAGTTAAAACATGGAAATGTTATAAGGTTATGGTATTTCTCTAATAGGACATTTTATGACTATTTTGTACTTGTACACGTTGTATTTGAACTAGATGGTAAATGTACTGAAATTCCTTGCTTGACTTTAGGCAATAGCACTAGAGAAAATAATGCTGGTAAGCCTCCTAACAGATTTTATGTAAGCTTCTGTAAAATGGGACTTTTAGCCAGCTTGGACTTAGAAATATACATGCCTGTATATAAAAAAAATGGGACTCGTTTTGCCAGTTAAATGACATTAGGTTGGGAACCATTCTTAAAGATTTGGAGGACAGGTTTCACTGAGATGGACTGGTTCTGATGCTAGAGGGAATGTCAGGCCTATTCTGTTTCAGTTTCCTTCTTTGACCTTATTCCTAATTTTCCTACCTCTTTGTCCTTTCCTGTTTTAGAGGCATATAAAATTAGGAAACTCTATAGACTGTTCCAACTAAGTGAAGCCCTCAGAAAATGAGCATTTGTTAATGTCGAAGACAGAAAAGTCATTTTAGAAAAAGGACACATACCCTGTCTCTGGGTCAGATGAGACAACGAGGACTATGCCCGTCCAGGAGGACACCTATAAAAGCCATGTCCCGGCTTAGTGTTCTGGGTAGGTCTCCTTCGGGAGGCTAAACCTGAGACACAGTGGAGAGAACCGACTTCTGGGTGACACCAGAAGGAGCTGTCTCCAAAAGCAGCACACTTATGGGACCAAAACACATTTAGCATCAGGGAGGATTCAACCTTTTCTTCTAGGTCTAATTATTTAGGTATGTAAGAGAAGTTGTGGACTTTAAAGCTAGTGATCTTGTTCAGGCTTTTAGCTATCCCTTATAGAACTTGGACAAACAGTGGCCACTCTTCCAGCCAGTAAATGCTCCTGGAGCAGCTGCCACTCTTTGAAGCGGAGGACAGGATTCCCCAGCTGCTCTTTGGTGAATCCCCATTAAAGCCTATGGCTGATGGAATGTTTGCCAGAAAACTGCTGGATTCCTTTCTGGAGACATCTCTGGTTGTGTGGGCCAAAAGAAACCAAGAATACCTGAGGGGAAAAGGCGCCAAACCCAAAGGTTCCTTGGTGAAAACTGGCTCCTGACCACTGAAAGATCTCCACTTACCTATTGTACTTTTTCTCTCTTTTTGCTAGTAAACTAGGAATTCTACTTGAGATTTTTGGTAGAACAACTTAATGAGTCACTCTTCTGTAAATCAGGCTGAAGTAGCTTGCGATAGTTTACATTCCACAGTGGCTTTGAGGGAAAAGTGATTTATCCCTGTGCCTTACGTGTTAACTAAGAGTAAGATTTTGTCAGCTTTAAAGTAAAGTGTTTTTACCAGCATGTAAAATGTGATTGCTTGGGGCTGGGGAGATGGCTCAGTGGAATAAGTGCTTCCCTGGCAAGCACAAGGGCCTGAGTTCAATCCCCGGTTCTGCCAAAAAAAAAAAAAATGTGATTGCTATATGATAAATATGTTTTCCTTGTGAGCTCCACCGAGGTTAAATCTTGTCTAGTTGCTAAAAATGTTTACCTATATGATCAGATGGGAACAGACACCCGGAGGCGTGGTTCAGTGCGCAGGGTCAAGCCCTCCAGTCAATTGCTCTATCAGTCTCTAGGAGTGATCTCTACCGCCTGAGAACGGCTCCCTCCTAGCTGACCTTTTATGCCATGACCGTGCTTCCTTCTGTGCACATTCCTAACACCGGACTAATTGTAGCTGTTAACTCACGAATGCTCAGTGAGAGTAAGTGAAGCGTTTGTGAGACATTCAGGAGATAAGAATCCGCATCAGTTCGAGGGTGGATAGGCTCCTGGGACCTTGTCTCCCTTCTCTCCAACGGTAGCAGCCAACTGCTCTGGAGAGGGTTACTCAAGGGACGCCCTGGGGGAGGGAATCAATTAAACATAAGGAGGGGAAATGCCCTAAATGTTCTTATTGTATTCCAGATATGGATGTTTGATTCTTACATGTTAAAAAAAATTCTTACATGTTTAATCCAAATGAAATACAGAGGAAAGTATAAATTATGATGTTATTTTATAACTAAAAAATGATATAAAAATGGTAAAAATGTCTTGAGTTCAGATTTTGTTTACATTAAGAAGGTCATTGTCATTTAAGTTTTAAAATGTAGATATGAACAACAGGAAAATCAGCCAGTTCAGCCTTGCATACCATTGCTAAAAGTAAGGCTTTCCCTATTCGTCTTTCTAAAGGGTGGGCTTTTAAAACAGCTGTAAACAAGTCCTCTATAAGGCTGCACCCATCCTTAGCTGAGTTTATGCAAGTTTTTCAAGGATAATACCTTCTAAAGAAGTAAATAGACAATTTGGAACTTCCAGAGTTCAAGTGCCTTAGATGACCCTCATGAGTACATTGATGTCCTTAGACAATTTATACAGACTTACGAACTAGATCGAAAAGATGTAATGTTAATTTTAAACCAAGCTTTGACTTCTCTGGAGATACAGACAGCATTACAAGCTGCTTTACATTTGGAGAGAAATGTTGTTAATTTAAATAGCCAAGAGACAGCCAGCCAGTGGAACTTCTAGTTCCCACTGGAGCCCAAATAGTCAGATCCCTGCTGGCCTAATTGCCAGGCAGGAGACTAGAAAGGACATTTTCTTTCAGGTATATTCTTAAAGGTCTAAAAGAACTAGAACCAAACCTTCTAATTGTTTTAAATTTTCCTAGCTATTTACTAGGAAAAAGATGAACACCCCTCTGATTTCTTATAATGTTTAATAGAGATACCGGTAAGACATACTTTGTGAGATGTTAATTAAATAGAGGGATAGATTACCCTTTCAGATAAGTTCAAGAGCTACAAAAGATAGATTTAAAGCCTTAACTGAAAACGTTATATCTTGATACTTTATAGGACACTAAGGAAACAATTTCTTATAATCAAAACTGGGAGAAAACCAGGGAGAAGAAACAAAGAAACAAAAAATGGCTGCCTTTGCTGCGGCCCCAAAACAGACCCCAACTCTGACTCTCTGGGCTCCAAAAAGCGCTTGCAACAACACGGTTCACCTGCTACTGCTGTCAGAAGCCAGTCCAACATGAGAGGGACTGGCGTATGGGGCCCAAAGTCGTGCCCTGACTGCCGAGGCAGCCAGGACTACACTCTGAGGTGGAGGCCGCAGAGCCCAGACTCAGCTTCCCAGGTGGTCCAGTAGGACTGAAGGGCCCGGAGCCTGCCTCTCCTTCTGGCCAGACTGTTATTTCAACCTGCCATCTCCACAGAGGAGCCCTGAGTAATCACGACTAAAGGAAAAATCTTTGTCCTTCTCCAGCCCTGACTTTCCTTCCAGTCGTAGTACCTCAATCGAAACAGACTTTAGAAGACATGTTACTTTAGCTGTAACTGAGATATGACAATGTATTCAGGTTGCTCACTAATCAAAGTTATGCTGACTAGTTTTTACAAATGTAATATACTGTTCATGCACGTACAAGATTTAAGAGGTATTTCATTGGTTTAATCTGACTGAATGCTGTGTATTTCATGATAAATGCATAAGTTAATTTGGTTGATTTCTGATGTAATACAGGTATTTCATGCTGATAGTTAATTCATGTGTGATCTCTCTTAACTCAAGCTAGAGAGAGACTTATAACAAACTGTCAGACATAAATAAAGGGGTCTAAGGGCTACTGGGTTACTATTGCTAAGTCTCAAAAAAGTTTATAAATGAACCTGTTAAAATGTTCGTGCTTTGATTATATGTGCTTTAATGTTTCAAAAAATTTGTTCTTTCCTAGAAGCTACCAAAACCCAGGTAATCACGCAGGTAAAATCTATAACAAATATGCTAGTTCAAGATTCCTTTAACTGGAATCCAGTTAAAGGATTTTGTTTATAGAGACATATATTAAAGCCTTAACTAAAAAAGTTATTCCTTATTCAGTGAGCCCATGGTGTCTGACACAAGGGCAAAAGTTAGAAGGATTTACAGGAATAAGTTTGTCCGAGATAAAAAGGATACAGAATAAAATGATGGACAAAAAAATAGAAATGGTGATACCAGCAGCCTACAAAAATAAAGGTAATAAAAAAAAACTGAAAAAAATTATGCTTCCCTGGATCCAGACAAAGAAAAAGGACATTTCAAGCAGAAATGTCCAAAGCTGCTAGAGAAGAAAAATCCATGTTCATGATGGAGTTAGAGGAAGTTTCAGATTGAGGAGATCATGACTTTACCTCTCAGCCTAAAGGAACCTATTTAACTGCCAATATAAGGAAAAAGCCTGTTAGATGTTTGATAAAAGCTCATACAGATTTTTTGGTAGTTACCCAGCCAGTGCCCCTGCTTACAAACTGGAGTATACTCAGTGTTTTCCCTATTTCTGGTAATTCATGTGCCATAAGTAATAACAAAATTGATGAGACATAAAAACGGGCCAGTTTATTTGAGACAATACCTAATGGCCATAAAAGATAAAAGGGATTAAACCCCACATTTAAGAGATCTCTGTCAATTGACCTGCAAAAATTTGTAGTGATTTTATACGCTGAGGTCCCCTGGACCCTATCTTTATCATTCTTATAGAAAGTCATTAGTGTCTCCTTGGTAAAAATCATTTTTCACTATATTCATGATTATCCTGTTGATATTATTTAACACACACACGTTTAATAGTTTCTTTGGCTGTGTGTTCTCCAGACTCAAAGTTATACGTCCACCCAAGAAAATGCCTGTTCTCTACTGAGGGCCTTTAGATAGAACCTCTGAAGGATATATTTTATGCTGATCAGCAACTACGAGCCCTTTTAGCGTGAAGAAGCCAGAGCGGTCATTGCCCATGCTTCCCTCATGGCAGTTCGGGTTGCTTCTTCAGAGGGGGGAATGTTGCAGGCACCCTGAGTAAGATAGAAGTATTCTAGGCAGTCAGATAGGGTCAGGGCCTCAAAGGAGATGACAAAGACCGGACACCCTACAACTGTGGGAGATGCTCCTGCTGTGAGCCAGATCTAAAGATCAAACAAATGCCAGCCTCCCTAAAGGCTGGCATCCAGGATTGCTCATTAGCCAGGAAGGATCATTGTCTGAAGGCCACCAGATGAGGTCCTGTTTTACATTCATGCCCGCTTGCCACGTGACTCGCTACCCCATTTGGTCCTGGGCCTAGTCAATTTTACCTGAGCAATGGTGCTTGTAATCCCATTGGTCAACCATAGTTTTGTCCCAGTCCACATTCACCTAAGCAAGACCCCTTTGTCTCGACCTTAGCCCCACACAGTTTTACACTATAAAAGTCCCTGGAAGAGACAGTTTCCCAGGCAACCTGCTCGGGTCCCTCTTTTGTCCCTCTCTGACAAAAGCTTTTCTTTCCAATAAAGTTTTACCCTCGACCTCTGTTTGTTCCTAAAATTCATTCTTCAGTTTTAGAGAACACAAACTTATCCAAGTCAGGTTGGTAATTTCACCTAACCTATATCCATGTGAAATTAGAGAATCCACTAGGATGGACTGGGTTTGATGGCCCCAAATAATAGAAAGACTGAGATAGAACTTCAAAATGCATCACCAAGTAGGAGAAGGGAAGAGACAGAGGGATGCAGGGCTTAGGGATAGGAAACAGTTGGAGTAGAAGGTCTAGAAATGTTCTGGAAGGAAGTTCAGAAATAGCTGACTTTTGTGAGCATACTGAAGCAGAAATAAAGAAGGATTTCATGTAGTAATTGTACGTCACTTCACTGTGGTGGAAGATTTTACACAAAAATCTTGATTTATAAAGAAAAATATTTTAATGACGGATTTTGCCTTTTGTTCTGTGACTACTATCTGAGTCAGAACCACATAGGTCCCTCCCCCTCCCCACCCCTACCCTTCCTTTCCTCTTCTTCTCCCCTCCCCCTTTGCCTGGCCCTCCCTCTCCATTCCCTTCCTGCCTCTCCCTCTCCCCTTCCTTCTCCTTCCCC
>PVKA01000612.1:0-14599 GCA_004027165.1 Ctenomys sociabilis | reverse complement strand
TTAATTACTCGCTATGTCCTTTTGTCACTGTGCTTGACTTCTTTGAGCAAAGTGAGGGTAACAACGCCAACCTTAATGAGGAGGATTAGCCATCCTGGCAGAGAGACCTCTTCGTGCCACCCTATAAATGTTACTCAGTTTCCCTCACTGCAAAGCCCCAACACAAGTCATAGGGGTGGGAGAGTTCATGAAACTGGAAGACCCAGGGCAAGTGAAGCGCGCCCCGAGCTGCAGCTGGATGGGACCACGTCTGCACCCATTTCCAGTGGAGCGAATCCAGAACATCAAGCCCAGCCCTCCTACGTGGTGGCATTTGTCGCTTGGATACACTCACAAAACAAGAGTGAGCAGATTTTGTGGACGCTGCAGCAGGGGACCTGCAGAGAAGCAGGATCAGCACCTGACACTCTGCGCTTTCCGGTGACCTTTGGACGCTGTGACAGTGTGTTTTTCTCCTGCAGGTGTCTGGCCCAAGGCCAACTGGGATTCCTGACAAGGGATTTGCTCCAGCTGGGAGCCTGGTGCATCCTCAGCAGGGTCAATGAGGGCTTTTGGGGAAATCATTTTTCCAGGTCATTGTGGTCACTGGGGTGTGGGTGGCAGTGCTCCGTGGTCTAACAGGTCTAGGATGATAGTGAGGGGAGGGAAACATGCCCTTCATCAGTGCCAGCTGGCAGGTCACTGAGAACAAATCCAGGTGAGGGGTGTACAGGAGCAAGGGGTCACGGGGTGCACAAGGGGAGAAACAACTGGGTTTATGAAGGGTTGGTGGTGTGTCACACACTGTGCCAGGGGCTTCTTTGCCAGAAAAGGAACAGCCTCCACAGCTCGCTGCGGGGCTCACAGTAGGACACGGTGGCCCCAGGGCAGGTGATCAAGTGGTCCTAAGTTCTAGGCTAGAATGTGGCCATATTATGGCTTAGGTATTGTGATGGAAAAATAGTTTTGAGTAAGAGCTAGATTGTGCCTGTGGCTTTTCTGAACACTTGGAGTTAATTTAGCTACTCTGGATGAGAACTCTCCGCGCTTACACGTGGAGAAGACAGCTCCTTCCTTGGCAGGGTAACTAACAGGCAATAGGAAGGCTCTCTGCCTGTCTAGAGGACTAGACTAATAGTCCTATCTGGATAACGGGACTGTCGTGGATATTGATGTGATGTGGCATTCACTGGATCCACTGTGTTGCTGACTCGCTCTATTCAGAGTAGCGCCTTCTGTTTTTCTTTTAAAACATCACCATTAGCTGTACTACGTTAACATGTATATTACAAGTCCAATCTTCTATCTCCAGTGTTTTTACATAAAATGTAAATATCTTATGTGAATATGGGATTTGGGATAAAAGTCATGCTATTATTTTAGTCATCAGTATATATAATTTTATTTTCCCCATAAATTAAAATTGCTCCACCTGAGTGCTGTGTGCGCCAAAGCTGTGGGGAAGAATTATGGACAGCGGGACTGTGCAGGGAACTGCTGGGGACCAGCAGGGGTGGGCGCATCCTGGAGAGAAACCCTGCGGGGAAAGAGCACAAAGGCAGGCTGCTGTGCATGCAGCCTGCAGTTCCTTTGAGCCCAAGCAGCTCTGAGCTGGAACTTGGGGCAGGATGACTTGAGACAGTACAAACGGAGCCACTTGAAGGCCTGCGAACAGGACAATGGCTAAGTAAATTGAGATTCAAGGCATTCAGTGGGAGATTGTGCCAATACTATAAATGAATAGTTGGATTGGTCAAATAGCTCAGCGGATTAAATGCCTGTTTAGGCAGATGCAGCTGCCAGGGTTCAATCCCCGGCCGTGCTGGCCCAGCCCCCGGGGCTCGCTGAATCTGGGCGTTGTGGTGCGAGCCTATAATCCCAGATCTTTGGGACGCTGAGCACAGGTGGATCACTATGAGTCTGATCTACACAGTGAGACCCTGTAGACCCTTACTAAAAAATAAAAAAATAATAATGAAAAAATAAATGAATTGCTGCGCTAAGTACAAGCTAGGGATAATGCTGCGTTATAAGCAAATTATAAGGGCTGGGGATATAGCTCAGTGACACAGCACCTGCCAGCCAAACACGAGGTCCTGAGTTTGATTCTTGATACAAAAATAAAAAATTAAAATTAAAAAATATTACACAGCCCAGCTCAGGTAATATAGAGAGATACTACCTTCAAACAAAGAAAGAAATCAAAAACCCAACCCCACAAATATGCTGAATGAAACCTGCAAACAATATCTTGTATTAATCACGAACATTTCTAGAAATAGCATATAATGGGCCCAGCGCAGTGGATACCACCCCTGGAATTCAGGCTGGATGCCCCCTCTGTGGAAGGGAGGATGACAACGGATGCCCTGAGAATAAGGCCATGTGGCTCAGCCCCTCTGGGGACATTGTATTTCCCCTAAGAATGCTGGAGCATGAATGTTCAATGACAAGATTTGACAAAGATGGGTGGTGGGTATTCTTCTGTATGCTGAAAATATTTCACAATTAAAAAAATGTTTTATGACTTGTTTTGTCTTTTCTCTCTTCCTTTTGGTTTTGCTGTTTTACCACCGTTTGGTACCTTCCACATTGGTGTGCATTTTTCAGAGCTGTTACAGAGGTTTAGGGTTTGGGGCTTTGGGTTGGGAGCATTGAGAATTGGTTTTTCGGGGTTCAGAGCAAGCTGGGGCTTGGTAGTGTGAAGTACTTCATGGGGCTCCTCCTGGGCTCCTCCTGGGCCTGTGCAGCTCCTGGCCAGCTCATTCCTACCACGGCCTGTGAGGAGTGGCTTGGGTAGGTGGCCTCTGCCAAGGACAAGGACTCAGCCTCCCGGGTCCCTGCTGCCCCTTCCTGGTAATTTGCTGTTGTCAGCTACTCAGCTACCTAACTAGGCTGTGGAGGAAGTCAGGTGTGCGCTGAGCAGTTGCTGACCTACTGAAGGGAGAAGGGTTCAGAGAGGCCAGGGAGCCTTGTGCCTTTCTAGTTAAAATGTGACTTCAGCTGTGGCAGAAACAGGGCACTGAGTTCACAGAAGAGCTCGGAGGGAATGGGAGAGGATCCACCGTGGGCTCCTGGGTGTGAGCAGGCACGGGCCGGAGGATGATGCCTTAGGTCTAAATCCCATGCAATCTAAAGCAAACAGCATGGAGCATAGCTACTTCTCTGTTCCCACTCAGCAGGTCATGAAGTGTCTGACCAGTGCCTCCCCCAAAGTCCCTTAGGCTATGGCTGTCCCAAGGAAGAGATGTGCAACTCAACCAATTCTTCCCTGAGATGAGCTTGAGGTGGCCTATTTTATTTTAGTGGGAACACTGCCCATGAAGTCTAACCTCCTGGCAGAGCTGGAATCTGTGTCGTGATCTACCATCGTCCCAACATCCCAGCGTGTGATCCTTTTTCAGCAGACTAGTCTACACCTTCGGACCCTGGAGCAGACTTGAACTTCTGAGGCCACAGACAGCACACACACTGTGTGGCATTCATGCATTGGGGTTACCTGTGTATGCAGAGTGGATTAGAAGTGAAGCCAAGCAAAATCCCCCAAGCTGGCCTATTCCTAATGGTGCTCTGGGGACACTGTTGAATACAGAGATGGGAGAACAGCTGCTTTTAGGAGCTGAAGGAAGTTCATGATGGTGGGGTGGAGGGTGAGAGAATGTGCAAGTGGAGAGACCAGCCTGGGGCAGCTTACTACCTGAGTGAGAAAGTTACACATCCCTTGTGTAGATTTACCATCCTAACTCCAGGCACCAGCTTCTCTGTTTAGAATTTGTCAGCAACTCTCTTGTGAACTTGCGTATTTCCAAAGCAGAAGCAGCAGGAGTTTGTTTGTCTGAGCATTTTGATTTTTATCCCATCTTCTGCAGATCTGCTTCAGTGATATCTCTTGGGCTGTACCCTCCTCTCTGGGCCCAGGCTTGGCAGCTCTTGCCAGCAGGATCTGAGCACCTGCGCCCCTCGGGGTCTTTCACCATACCTGCCCACCCATTCCTGCCGACAGCTGCCAGGGCTTCTCCCTGGGATGCTGACCTCATGGAGCCCATTGTAGGATGAATGCCACGTGTGTTTCCCAGGCACTGTGGCACTTTGCTAGAACATGTCTACTTCTGCCTTGGAAAATGTTAAATTATAGAAAAGTTGGAAGAATAGGGCCATTATAATACCTTGCTACTTTTTGCCTAGATTCTTAAGATTGTTAACATATTTCCATGGACTTTCTTTTAAAACCGATATTACAAATTGTGCAGCACATATAGTATACAAAACAGACATTATTTTTCTGTTAAGCCACTGCAAAGGTGCCTCTTGATTCCTAAAAACTCCACCACATAGCTCCTAATAGTGGCGCCATGCTCTTATTCAACACTTGCACTTGTCAAGTTCAAAGACTTTAACATTAATACAATATTCTTACTACTAAGATTACCTACTACACTATTGAATACAGTATTGTATTATTATTCAAGTCTCCTCAGCTGCTCCTTAAAGTGTTAATTTCCTTTCCCAGGATCCAGGGTCATCAGTTCTATCCTCCCTTTATTCTAAAGTAGTTCTGTAGCCCTTTTTGTGTGTCTTCTGATACTGATAGTTTGGAATAGTGCAGGCCAGGTGCCTTGGAGAATGACTCTTGATTTAGCTCTGTTTTCTGGTTGTCTCCTCCTGAGTAGATCCAGGTTTCACATTTGGACAGAGGAACGACAGGAGTGACATCCCTAGAGCACTATGTCATGAGGTTCATAATGTCAGTCTGTCCTGCATTTTGAATGTTTGGTGCATAAGAGCTTTGAAATGCCTAAGATGCAATACAGTACAACAAAGTTATAGCCCAGCTTTCTTCCTTGAGCACAAAAGCTGCTTTAGAACAGGTGTGTCCTAGGAAAGCCCATCTTAATTTTTTAAAAATGTATTTGGTTGTGGCAGGGTCTCACTACACAGCTCGGACTCATGGTGATCCTCCTGCTTCCAGCCTCCCCAGTGCTGGGATTGCAGGTGTGCACCACCACTTCCAGACCCTGGCTGGCCAAGCCTGCCATGGGGGCAGGGTTGACACGGCACGTGGTGCTGGGGATCGAACCTCTGCCCCTGAGCTTGGCTAAGCTTGCCTAAGCAGGTGCTTTAGTCCGCTGAGCTATCTCACCCCATATTTATTCTTGCATAAGCATGGAGACTGAGACTGTGGCCATAGATGTGAGGTTGGCTGTCAGGCTGCGTCTAGCTCCTCAGGGCTTGTAGGCTAGTGAAGGAAGAGGAGCAATAAGCAAGTAAGTGATCTGAGTAATGGACCCGAGAGAGATGCTGTGACAGGGAGAAAGCAATAGAGTGGGGAGAGTTCAGCAAAAGAAGGTCACCACCGAGACCACTGCCCACCTAGAGGACAGGTACACTGGTGATGCCCACGCGAGTGGACAGTAGAACGTGGGTCACAAAGAAGGTTGAAGCCGCTGGCAAGGTGGGTGCTGTGGAAGGGGACGGAGCGGACCTTGTTCAGGACGTGCCATGTGGGCAGGCAGAAATGAAAGGGGCAGGGCTGTGTGAGATCCAGCAGGTAGAAGGGACTGTGAGGGTGGGACAGGGGCCTGTTCGAGCACCAGAGGACGAGGGAAAGCAGGAGGCCAGGGTGGGGCGGAAGCTGGATTGGAGGGGGCCTGAGGGGCAGGAGGAGCTGAGAACTGGGGGGTGGGGGGAGCTGGGGCTGAACCTCTCCCAAGCTGCCAAGGGGAGGGCCTGAGGGTGAGGATGCTCTCCTTAGAAGGACAGAAAACTGCTGGGAGGGAGGGAGCAGCGGGGGAGGGACTCCTTGCGTGGAAAGCATCACTCTGGGAACTCCACTAGAGTCCTGGAAGGAGGCCTTGAATCAGACCAGAGGCTCCTGTGGGCTCCAGAAGGTTCACCCTCCTGGTCCCAGAATCCTGTTGAGGCAGGTGCACGACTGCATGAGGAGGTCACCTGGTCGTGAGGTGACACAGGAGATCAGACATGTCGGGGACACAGTTCTAGGGCACTCTGGAGGCTGTAGGTTGTTCCTTGTTCCCCCAACCTGGTGCCCACCTGCTCTGCACCAGTCAGATGGCTCCAGGAGCCAGATGCCCCAGCCTGCCCCACACCCCATTCCCACTTCCTGTACTCCGGTCCCCCTCCCTGCTCCCCTAAGCCAACCCTGAGCACAAGCACCCAGACTCAGGGTTCACTAACCTCCCTACTTCGCAGGTTTTTCCTCTTCTACTTTCTAAAAACACTAAATTTTGAAGGTAAATTTACCAAGGCAACACTCAAACTCTTGGTAGCCTGGCACAAAATCATACGGAAGAATTTTCAAGTGAATGAAGATGTCTCCCTCCCAGTTTAATAGAAGTTTGATGACACAGCAGCTTTCTATTGTTTGTTGGCCCGAGATGCATGTAAGGCAATGTCTCTGATTCAGTTTTGCAGTACGTGAACTGAGTGACCCATCTGTGATTCATGAGAGGCGGAGGCTTGCTTGGCAATCATTGGCAGACACGCTGGTGTCCCTGCCTGGGAGCTGTGACCTTAGGCTGAGTTCCTGAGATTAAAGTTCATTCCCAGTTTGAGGCTTGATTCTGAAAGATCCTCATTTTTTTTTTTTTTTTCCAAATGGGGGATCAAAATGAATAGCTTTTCATACCCAAGCCAGAATTTTCTAATCAGTTCCATGGTTTCTGCAGCTTGAAAAGTGGCATCCATGGTAGGATCTGGGATGGAAGCTAAGGCCCCTGCAGGGATAGACGTGGACTGGCATGGCCAGTCTGGCTGCGCAGGCAGGGAGCCGACACTGGACACACCTTCTGCCTTACTCAGTGTATTTTTTAATGTAATTTCTTGGCACGTCCTAGTGACGCACACTGATGACGTACAGTGCGTTACCCCATCAAGGTGTCGGGGTGCCCTGGGGAGGCTGGAGTGGGGCACCTTTCCTGTCATTGTCACTGTTCAAGGTCAGAGCCTTTGAGCACCTTTCCACTGTCACCCCACCAAGGGGGACAGTAGGGGGCTCGCGTCTCACTGCCTTTGGTACCCAGGTCCCATCTGTCTTTTGTCCTTGCTTTGTTCCTAGTCCTTGGCTCCAGGAACCACTGCCTTGCATTTTTTCAATTTTATTTGCTTATTTTAGGGAAGGCTCTACAGGGTGTTCAGGGTCTCACTACTATTACTAGATCATAATAATCCTGGTTACAGCCTTCCAAGAGCTGGGATTACAGGTGCACCTTACCACGCCCAGTCTCAGTCACCATCTCAGCATACCCTGGGGGCGGGGATGGCACCGCAGGCCCCAGGAATCGAACGCCAGGCCCCTGCACCTGTTTGCAGGTGCTTTAATTTGCTGAGCTATTTGGCCAGCCCACCACAGCTTTCACATATGAGAACAGAAAGAACTAGTGTTTTGCTGTTCTTTGGTTTATTTTATGATGTCTTCCAGGCCCATCTTCCATTTTGCTGCCGATAAGATCACGTCATTCTTTGGGGCTGACAGGGGGCACTGAGGTTGATTCTGTGTTTCAGCTACGATGGACGGTACTGCCTCGGTAGAACATGCCGATGTCCCGGATGTTCTCATTTTCTTTCTCCCTTTCTGTTTTCATGACCAGCAGTCTGGATTGTATTGAAGTTTTCATTATTTTTGATGTTAGAAATGGAGTACAACGTTTTAGATCCCAAGCAGGACAAACAACGTGTGCCTGCAAGATGGCCGGGGTGCCACGGTCACACACCGTGGCCTGCTGGGTGTGGGAGGGAGGCGGGGCCCGGAGATCATGTTGGCTTGCCTTGCTGGTGCCAGGTCTTCTCCATAGCGTGGGTCCCAAAGGGGCTTATCTTTTAGGGATCATGGAGGGAGATCCATTTTGTGGTGCAGTACATGGGGGAAAAAAAAGACTTTTTTAGCTGGTCCTGTCCCTGACAATGTGACTGGAGATGTCAGTTTGGACACAGGAAGATGTGGGCCAGAGGATGGACTGATTTTGTCTCCAAGGAATGAATAGGAGTTCAGCCAAGGAAAACCTAGCCCTCTAGAGGAATTCCTACATCACAGGGACAACCCTACTGGGCCTCTCTACCTTTCCCAGGGAGAATTTCCAATGGTGGACTGTACTTCTTTCTCAGAATTTTACAGTGGGAAAGAACTACAGAGGTCTTTATTTTTTTTAACTTTTTTTTTCTTTTTCATTTCTGAGGTAAATGAAATGCAGACTATGTTAAAAAGCTTGTTGCTCATGGCTCACACTGACACCCCTGAGGCATAGAAGGTAAATGGCTGGATGGACAGATGCAGTGGGAGGACACAGGTGACCTTGGAGACCGGGCCAGCTACTGAAGGCACACCAGCCAAGCTGTCGCCAGCTGTGGCAAGCCGAAAGCAGGACACAGGAAGTGGGGAGTGGGTCCATGATAAACCGGTCCAACTCTGCAGAGAAACTAAGATCTCATTTTTGGAGGTGAAATCTCCTGATTTTTAAAACACTTGTTGACCAGTTCAGAACTCTAAAACACACCACACCAGCCAAAGCAAGCCTATTGGAGGTCCACACTTGGCCTGGAAAATGCCAGTCTGTGGCTCACGCCGAAGCCTCTGCCAGCGCCCACACATTCCTCACCTTCCTTCCTGTCTTGGGCTCACCCCTCAGGCACTCTTAGGGTTGTTGTTCCCTCCACTCTCCGCGCGGACAGAGACCCTAAAGAGAGGCAGCATTTTACTTATGTTCCTCCCCTACCGTCCACCAGTTTGTGCTTGCTCAGCCAGAAACTGAGGAACTGTTAAGAACTAAAGAACATTTAAAAACTCTCACGCCAGCACAATTTTTGATTAAATAATCTTCCTTTTATAGGAAACTAGAGAGGATGTTTAGAGTCCAGGTTCACAAGGTTCAGGGGGGTTTGCTCAGCAGAGCCCGAAAATAGAATGAAAAAAAACAAAAAACAAAAAACACAACTTGGTAAATCTTTAATGCCCCAACACTACTCCTTCTCTTGAGAAGCGCAGCCACTGGAATTGCTTCTGTTTCAGTTCTTCAGCCACAGCGCTGACCAGAAGGCTAATTCTACATTTTTATATGTGAGTGATTTGAGTCCCTGGTTTTTTTTTTTTTTTTCTTTTTGAGTATTTTTAAAGCATGAAGTAAATGATGGCACAATACCCAGCTGGAATGTAGGTCTTTCTCCTGCATTTCCTTGCAAATCCAGAGGATGAGTCTGAGAAATCTGTAAAACTGTGAGCTTTAGTTTTGGTGAAAGCCATCATGGAGGCACAGCAATTTCTTTTCTTTTCTTTTTTAGTGGAACCGGGGTTTGAACTCAAGCCCCTTGCCCTTGCCAGGGAAGAGCTTATTCTATCGAGCCATCTCTGTGGCCCCAGCACAGCAATTTTTCCAGGCTATATTTCTGAAATGCTATTTTGTGAGCAGAGGCATTTGCTTTAAATTATTACTTAAAATGTTGAACAGACACCACCTTCTGAAGAAATCCTGTTTTTTTCATTCATTAAAATTCAGGTGATAAATTACACGCAAACATATTACACACATGCAGACATGGACAGAGCCATGGAATTAGAAAACACAATTGGTAAGTCTTTAAAGGTCCAGTGTTACTCCTCCCTCCCCCACACAAGGCTTAATGAGCACCATTCTGTGGCTCTGAGCTTTCCTTGATGGTGGTGGTGGGGGTGTGTCTGGTTATTTCCTGTGACATCTTTTTGTCTCCTTCCCTTATCTGGAACACCTGGGCAATAAGAGCACCTCCCTCAGGCAGCTGTTCTCACAGTGAAGTGATGTAAAACGGGTGATGCTTGGAGCACATTGTCACTCATCATTCTATGCTGTTCATCATATGAACACAACCTGCTCTACTCCTGCACTGTCCTGACCTTGGTTCCAACTGTTATTTGAGACACCGAGGAGTGCTAATGCCTAGGCTCGTTGCTTTTCCATCACAGCCCGTGAGGAAGATAAGCAGACACAATCCGTAGCCAGAGGTTTCTTTGCATCGCATTGTGAAACACAATGAGTGTTGGATGCTGCTTCACTAATGTCGCTGCTTGTGTCCCAGAGACCTGAGTGCAGGCTGTGTGAGTTCTGTACAGCATGTGTGCTCTGTGAAATGCCTCAACGGGGAGGTGAAGCATTTCTGTTTGAGTCATCAGAGTCTCAAGGGGAGAGACGGTTTCCCCAGAGCTGTGTCTAGGGAAGTCTTGCAGGCAGCTGTGGTCCTTGAGTTTCCATAGAAGCTGTGTCCATGTAAAGAATGGAACAACTTGCCAAAAATCCTGGGCAGGCCTTATCAACAGACGGCCCAGGAAATGCCTGCATATCTTCTTTGCTAGGTTCACTTTTTCTTCCTAGTTTCTCACTCAGACTGAGTGTAACTAACTACCTGCTTCATGTCAGCCACACCATAATATAGTAGTTCCGTACATGAATGCTAGAACCAGAGATGCTGGGTTGGATTGCTAGTTATGCTACAGCTGGAGAGACAAGGATGATGGAAGTAATGCTGTCAACTCCTAGCTCGGTTGGGAGGAGCAAATCAGTGAGTGGCCGAGAGCACCAATTCAAGACAAGTGAGCTCAGTGGATTCTAGGACTTTCATCTGTAGACCCTTTGCTCAAAACGCGTGCGCGTGCGTGCGCACATGCACACGCACGCACGCACGCACACACACACACACACACACACACAAACACACGAGTTTCAGGGGCTGCTCATCACCCACTGCTTTCTCTGCTCCTAAAAATCTAAAAGAGAAGAAGAGGAGAAACGTGTTTACATATGAGACCCACTTTATCCCTGGTTAGGATTTTTTTGGGTTGGTATTATAACATTTATTAAAATAATGGTATGGGCTACAAAACAGAAAAGAAACAAAGAATTAAAATGCAAGCTATGTGAAATCTCACCTAACCCCCATAAATGTCTAAAGTTCATTAGCTAATGAAAAGCCCCCCCCAAAAGCAAGAAACCCAGTAAAATAAAGTACTGCAAAACAATTGGTAATTTCTAGTTATCAGAATTGTACATTTTGCATTTTTATCCTTTTCTCAATCAAGAAAGAAATTATTTTTGGATGTTATATAACATACGTACAAAACAAGATAGAAAAATGTATCGTAAACGTGTAACAATGACTGTAAATACCTTACATGCTTCTCATAGGCAGCAGGTTGATTATGATACACAACATAAAACTACAGAGGTCATAGGAACTGGCGAAAAACTATAAGGCAGCTGTCCAGCGACATACAAGCGCTAGCTAGGGTGTCTTAAGTGTTCTCTGACCCTTGGTGTCTTAGTTACTCTTCTCTTGTTGCTGGGACAAATACCCGACACTCAAAATGAAGGAAGGAAAGGTTTATTCAGCTCACAGTTACTGGAGGTTTCATAGTTTGAAACAGCCTGAGTCACATGGCAAGACTTCAGAGCCTTATTTGCTCAGGAGAGAGAGTCAGAGCCTCTGTCTTCTCCAAACATCTCCTCTCTGCCTGAGGAAGCTGCAACAACAGACATCGCCATCCTGCACTCCAGGGTCTGGAGGAGAGGCTGGGGCGCTGTTATGTCCACGATGACTGGCTCCACCCCTCCACAAGAGGCTGTTGGCTGGGGTGGAGCGGCGAAGGGGAAGCCTCTGCAGCCAGCTTAACGGTTCTCGCCTCTCTGGCCCCGCACCTTGAGCTCCACCCTGGTCCTCTGGCCCCGCCTCTCAAGCCACTAGCTAGCTGCTCCTTGGGGCTTGTTTGCCCCATAACTTACAAGAGGCTTTGGCAGGGGTATGTGGGTGGGGACCAGCTAGACACAAAGCATAACACCTGCCAGATAAACGAGCATTACGTGAGCCAGATAGCTCAGGGATTAAAGCGCCTGCTGAGGCAAGTGCAGGGCCTGGGGTTCGATTCCCCCACATGCTATGCTGGCCCTGCACCCTGGGCGCGCTGAGCAGGCAACTGAGACTGGGCATGGTGGCACACGCCTGTAATCTCAGCGCTTGGGAGGCCGAACATAGAAGGATCACTAGAAGCCTACAGACCTTGTACCAAACACATTAGAAAAAAAAGGATAAACGAGGATTGTTAGAGAAAACTAGACTTTGTTTCTTTCTAAACATTGAAAGGTTTATTTTGTTTATGAAGAAGAATATTTCAAGCTGGTGACTCATTTAGTTCTTTCCTTCAGAGAAAGAAATGGAAGGCGTCCCAAGAAGGTCTAGGCCTGGGCAGTATGGAGCCCTCTGGCTGCCTCCTGAGATTTTCAGCGCTCCTGACAGGGCTTTGGTAATGACGCCTTGGGCATCATTTCTGCGTGTGCGTGCAGGGAAGGGCAAGCCGCTGTTAATCCGGCTTGCCAGGCCTCTTGAGGAGAAGCAGCGTGGTGGCCTCCATCCGGGTCACTCGGGGAAGGGTGGGAGGTGACTGGGTTATCGGGCCTGGTTTCGGCTCCACGCGGGCAACATTCCTCCCTGGGAAGGTGAGCTCATGTTGCCTCTTGCCAAAGACAGGCGAGGAGACGCAGTTGATCTTGTCTCTGTCTTTTGCTGCCAGAGAAAATGCGAAGTGGCTTTGAAGATGCTGGTGAGGCCTTCAGCCTTAGAGAAGAATGTAACCATCATTCAGCGGGGCAGGGCTAAGGCAGTATTGGGGCGTGAATTCCAGGTCACTGATTCCAACGAGGAGTGAAACTAAATTAGTTCAGACAATTAAAGTGAATTAATTATAAGAAATATGAAAAGAATCTGATGAACAGTGAAGATAAATTGATGGCCTTGGGTAACTCTTCAGGAGCCTAGTCTAACACACGGTTAAGTCTTAGACTTTCTCACTAGTTTCCACAAATTTCTTTCTTTTAAAGTCATGTTCTTTTTAGAGCTAGAATTTTCTACCACATATTGTTTCAGATTTAAAGTCACCCTTGTCTCACAGTGAATCATATTTACACACAAATACACACACATTTAAGTACTAATTTGTCTAACATTTGGGGCTAAGGAGATGGCTCAGTGGAATAAGTGCTTTGCAGGCAAGGGCAAGGGCCTCAGTTCAATCCCCAGTTCCGCAAAAAAAAAAAAAAACAAAAAAAAAACCAAAAAACAAAACAAACCCAAAGATTTCTGTTGTCTAACATTTGACTACTAACATAGTTTTCTGCTTGTAAATATTTAATTCAACATCTATTATATGTGACTTGGGCTTTTCTATGTGTTAGAAACATTTTTTTCAGGGCTGGAGAGAGAGAGAGCTCAGTGGTCTAAGCACCTGCCTGGCAAGTGCAAGGACCTGGGTGGCACATGCCTGTAATTCCAGCTCTGGGGAGGCTGAGACAGGAGGATCACTATGAGTCTGAGCTGTGTAGTGAGACTCTGTACTAAATACATTAAAAAAAAACATTTTATTTTTTGTAGGTCTCAATTATTTTTATAGACTGTGAAACCTTGATCCTAATTCAAACAGTTCTAACATGGCTTTGATCGGTAATTTTTTTTTTTTTGTGTGTGTGTGACAGGGTCTCACTATGCAGTTTAGCCTGGCCTTGTGCTCATTTCTGTAGCCTGCAAGCTGGTCTTGAACGTGAAGAGCCCCTCCTCCCTCAACCTCCTGAGTGCTGGGATTACAGGTGTGTACCACCACCCCTAGTTCCAGGGCCACATGGTGGGTGCCTGGGCATCTGGGCCAGAGACTGCATGGCATGTGGGGCTGGGGATCAAACTCAGGTTCTTGGGCTTGCTAGGTAGGTGCTTATGCCTCTGAGTCATCACTAGTGACTCTTAAGAGTATGATTTATGGCTCCATCCATGCCTGAATTTATTTCTAAGGCTCTTGCGAGCTCAACAGTTCCTAAGGTTATCTGCTTGATTGTGCACACCTGGTAAATTCAGGCGGCTCATTTTGCACACGGGTAGCTGGTGACTAGGCTGCTTTTGGCTTCTGAGGGGAGTAGTCTCTCAGGACTTGAACGCCACAAACGAAACGGACAGGTGATATACAGCCTGCACACTGAGATCCTCAAAGGGAAATCTGGGTCTTAGAAGAGTGCGTCATCCTCAAAAGCAGGTGTCCCGTGCTCCTAGCCTGGGTAGCAGTAGCTCGCCGTGACCAGTGGCTTTACCTCTCATCAGAGCAGAGCCCCGGGACAGGCTGGCGCTGGGTCCCTGGTTCTCCATCCCGGCGAGGAGCTTCGTGGGGACACCAACTGAGACTGCTTTCATGTCTCCTGTTGCCTGCTCTGCACCACGCACGTGGCCAGGCATACAGTTGGTGCTCATTAAATTCTTACTCTAAGGTAGCTGTGGACTGTGGCTGCCAAGGCCTAGTCCCTTCCCCATCGCTTCCCTGCTGTGTGTCTTGGGGTAATTTTCTTCTGCCCGTGCCTTTGATTCTACCTCTGTAAAATGGGAATGATGAAAGTCCTTGCTTCATGGAGTGGCTGTATTTACATTGCACCAGTCTGACTATATATTATTATTTTGATTCAGGCTGATTTGGTGCTTTTAATTACCTGCAATCCACTATTCTCTGTACTTTTAGAGTTAAATTGGAGTAGTTTTAGTAATGTTCTTAATGCATTGGTAGCCTAGAAATTTGGATCAAAGATAAGAGGAATGTGTGTGTATGTGTGTTTGT